>SMDT01001277.1:0-100654 GCA_005392925.1 Aquilaria sinensis
TCCAAAACAGAGTTGGAGTTACGAGCCTATTGCGATGCAGATTGGGCTAGTTGCCCCAAAACAAGAAGATCTACCACTGGTTACATCACTAAACTTGGAGATGCACCAATTTCGTGGAAGTCAAAGAAACAATCTACAGTTTCCCGATCTTCAGCAGAAGCAGAGTATCGCTCGATGGCTGCAGCTGTTAGTGAGCTTGTTTGGCTCAAGTCATTGCTTAACGATCTGACGGTACAACACCCACAGCCGATACAGTTGTTCTGTGACAATCAGGCAGCGATCCATATAGCCTCTAATCCAGTTTTTCACGAGCGGACCAAGCACATTGAGATCGATTGCCATTTCGTTCGTGACAAGATTCAATCCAAGGAGATAGTCTTACGACATATTTCGACTTCGTCTCAACTAGCTGATGTTCTTACAAAGGCACTAGGACGAGCTCAATTTGAATTTCTTGTAAGCAAGTTGGGCATTGAAAATTTCCATGCTCCAACTTGAGGGGGTATGTTACGATAGAAGTTTCTTGTGGATTAAGTTGCTTAAGATTATCTTTATCCCTTTAGCCTATTTATCAGTTTGGTAGTGTTGGTACTAAACTGAAACACATGAACTTGCTTCGTATAAGAAGCCACTGCTGTAAAACTTCTACATACAGAGAAGAGCGATTACAAAGAATGATTATTTACAATTTCTAAGTTGTTTCTCGGTAAGTTCAACGATGCTGCTGATAAATCTATAGCCTTTCCTTTTGTTATAACGCTTAGTTTTCTGGTTCACTATCTCATAAGAGCAAAATCATAGAAAAAAGAAAGAAAAAAAATTCAAGCAAGTTGTCAAGCTTCTTTGGGGAAGTTTCTCGGGCAATTTGTCTGTTTAAGAAACCACGTTTAGTGGCAGGGGTAGAGTCAGAAAAAATAGTCAGTGTAGCAATGATTAATTATTTTATTAAATGTACTTGTAAAATTTAAAACTTATAAGGTCGAGTTGTAAATTTTATGGAAGATATTGTGCACTACATATGTGCTCGGCCTCTGTTTAGTGAGAACAAGGTTATTTTCACAGTTTCAACCACGCTTTTAATAGCGTGTATTAACAGATTCAAGATTCAACACCTTATTTTCTCTTGCCATTCTTTTAAAAAAATTCAAGTAAATCAAACGTAGTCCCTTGTTTGTTACAGCTTTTGATGGATTCTAGTTTTTTTTTTTACACCCAGAAGCAAATGGGATATTAAGAAAAAGGAAGCTTCCCTACCGAAGACCTGAGCTGGATGCAACGCTCCTCTCAAAACAACAAGACAACAACAATAAGGTGACTTGTGAATTGGGAAGCTCATGTCTTCTACCAAAGTGACTAGAGTAGTTGAAGAGGGACGATAACCAAACATCTATAAAAGTTGTCGGTTAGGACCTAATCTTCTGAAATGGGCCTTCAATCAGTGGCTAATTTCATTTCCAAAGCTCAACTAGAATGAAATGCTTGAACAAAACCATCTGGATTCAAACATGATGGCATCATACCCATTGTGTCTTGATCTATCTTTTTCGAGCTCCATCAACTAAAATGGTTTCATGACCATTTGCGGATGATTTGTTCCCCCAAGAATTAGATAGAAGTGAAGTGAGGGATGTTTGATTATCATCATCCATGTAGCAAATTAAAAACTACAGCTTGATTTAAGCTTCCCACCTCCTGATCTTTGCGGAACAATATGTTTGTTGGGTCTGAAATGCATTTCCTTAAAAATCACATCATTTTGGCACACTCCATAGAATAGCAATCACTAGGATTATGCTATAAATTCTAAAAAAACAATCTTTGGAATAATTGAAAAAGTGAACTTTTAAAAAAACCATCTGAATCAAAAGTCAATCACTAGTGCGTATAATGCCACACAAAATGGGACTCGTGACAATACATAAGCATATTTTCTTGGAGCCGAGTGGCATCTAGGACAAAAATTGTCAGTAGAACATTCTTTTTTCACTAGATTTGTTCCTGTTGGAAGAGTATCAGTAAAACATTTCAACATAAATACTTCCTATTTGTAGGGAACATCTAAAGTCCATACCCTTTCGTAAAACATACAATCATTAGACCTATGATGACCACCAGTATTAGAATATATCTGAACTTGGTCATGCTTTTTAGAAAAAACATAGTTTTGTTTAGAAGTTATGGATTATAGCGTGTCAATATGCGAGCCATAGAACTAGGCCCAACACCTTTACATGCACTTGAATCTTAGGCCATATAAAGATCGATCAAGCTGATTTAGGTTGGCATTTCGCCTTTGACTATATGTCTATATCTTATCCAAATAACAATATGTTGTACCTTTGTTGGCCTGTTTGGCGAGAACTATTTACGATTAGTGTTGAAGTTTTTGAAGATTTATTAATAATATTATACGAATACCATACTCAGATTAGTTCACGATTCACAGAGACAATGCTGCAAATGAAGTGGATGAAGTAAGAAGAGACAACTAAATATATTGCTAATACTAACTTCGCTTGAAACTACTAGATATTATATTATAGACATAGGTCTAATTAGACATAGGAGCCCAATACTATTCACTGCCGCCCAAGCCCACGACCCGGCCTACTTCAAAACTGAAATTACAATTTTACCCACGCTTTAAAACTGTTTCGCAAAACTCTGCGAATTCAAATTGCACGCTTCCCGTAACTCGTCTCATGCAACTGTTCACTTCTCTCCTCCGCAATTGCAAACCGCCATGGCTGATAATCGAAAGCTCATCGCGCTTCCCGCTACAGAAGACGACTACTACGGCGATTTCACCGAGAAACAGCAAAAAAGGTAGACCTTCGGACATTTCACCGCCGTCCTCTAGCTTTTTATTGTACGTTTTCAGTTCCGGCGACTCGCCGGCGTTCTCTAGCTTTTTATAGTGCGTTTTAAGTTCCGGCAACACATCGGAACGCCGGCCACGCACCGGATAGCCTTTTCTACTTTTCTACGTTTCGTCTTTGAACCTCATTATCGATTCATTTCTGACAATTTTACTTAATCAAAACCTAACCTATAATCTGACAATTTCAGGCGAGATCAAGAGAAACCGGCGACAAGCAAGCAAAAACAACATCCAACACATGCTTCTGAAACTGAACCAAAACAAAAGAGGTAAAACACAAATATTACTGTACAATCTGAGATTTCTTCTGAGTATTCTCGTTCTCTGTGCAGACAAAAAATAAAACTCACCGTTAAACCGCCACCGTTCTTGAACAAGATTCGAAACTCCCCTTCGTAAGCAACCTAAATATACTCTTCTATCATATAGACACTATGGCTTCTTGTAGTAGACACATTATGTAGCGCATAATAGACACTATTACTTATTGATGTAGACACGTTGTGTAGCTAGTGCACACACTTTTCATGCATATACTGAAATCAGTTTACAAAACTACTGAACACAGTTGCATGTGTTGCAATATTGGAGGATGAATTGCTAGCTTGTCAGAACTCATTACATCTTTGCTGTTTGTTTGTATATGAGCAATGATACCGGCATAGTTTGGAGCAACACATTAGAGCTACTGATATTGTGGTTTCTTGGTTAAGCGTGATACAGCACAGGAGGCTTTCTGAAACTTCAGTTATGTTGCTTTTGCTTTCAGTAACAAATTGGGACAGTATATTTTTTTTGATACTCGGAACAGTGTTTTCAAACATAACAGACATGGTAAACCTCTTCATTGTCCAATTTTAATCTCAGTTAAGTTACCTACTTTGTTTTCTTTTAACATGAAAAGTCTAATGTGCATCTTATCCCTTATGTTTATGTCTATTTGTATTTGAATACTACCCTTCATGTCATAAAGTTTCATATAGACACTTTTGTTTCTTGTAGTAGACACATTATGTAGCGCATGAAAACATTTTCTTTTTGGTTGTTCACACAGACAAAACACGAGGCAACAGACATCAACTCGAGAAAAGCCAAGTCCAGCAAAGCCTATCATTTACAGAAGAAGACAAGACACTACATAAGCTAAAGACACTACTCAATCTAAGCAGAATGATGGCGCAAAGCACAAGAAACAGCATCACACAGGCTCTGCAAAGAAACCTAACCCCCCAGCAAAGAAAGCACAAAAGGAAGAGTCAAGCCCTGCAAAGAAACCTAACCCCCCAGCAAGAAAAGAAGGCAAACAAAATGCCAGCCCTTCAACCTTAAAGCGGTATATAGTATTCACAATGCATTTTCACATTATGCTTATTTTTTTAATGCAAAAAGTGTGCACTGCTTCTGTATACTCTGTCTATTGATTCTCTGTATACTCTGTATACTGGTTATTTCTTTACTGGTTGATTTATTTTCTAGAAAAGTGTGTACTGTTTCTCAATAATCTATCCATTATTTCTCTATTAAGTGTTTACTAGAAAAGTATATTCTATTTCATAATTTTTTTGGTCATTTATTTACTGCAAAATTGTGAACTGGTTTATTCCCTTACTGGAAAATGTGTCTACTTGTTATACATAATATGTCTGTTGGCACTCTATCAAATGTCTATTGGTTCTCTGTGAACTCTTTCTAGAAAAGTGTCTACTGGTTCATTTCTTTTTTGAAAAAGTGTCTACTGTTTCTCAATAATCTGTCTATTATTTATCTATCAAGTGTTTACTTGAAAAGTGTCTCATATTACATTACTTTTCTGGTCATTTATTTTCGGAAAAATTGTCCACTGGTTCATTCCCTTGTTGGAAAATGTGTTTACTTGTTATACATAATATGTCTATTGGCACTCTATCAAATGTCTATTGGTTCTCTGTGAACTCTTTCTAGAAAAGTGTCTACTGGTTCATTTCTTTTCTGAAAAAGTGTCTACTATTTCTCAATAATCTGTCTATTATTTATCTATCAAGTGTTTACTTGAAAAGTGTCTCATATTACATTACTTTTCTGTCATTTATTTTCGGAAAAATTGTCCACTGGTTCATTCCCTTACTGGAAAATGTGTCTACTTGTTATACATAATATGTCCATTGCCTTACTAACAAATGTCTATCATTACTGTATTAAAATTTTTTAACTACTGAAACGTAACATTTCATTGCAGCATAATGTATAGAACACGGTGCAACCCTGGACAGGTTAGGCAGACAATGGATTTACTCTCCACTAGCACAGAGCATGTTAATGCAATCAAAGAGCTTGGATTTGGATCTCTATTCAACATAACATGCACCAGGCTTTTCCCAAACCTAGTACAGTGGCTAGTGGAACATTTTAACCCAGATGACACAACCTTGCGCATATCCAAACATTCAACCATCAAGATAACTGCTGAAGATGTGCATAATGTGTTAGGGATTCCCATTGGTCCAAGGGTGGTTGATGAACAACCTTATTCTCGTGCAAATGACCCGGAACTTTGATAGTGGAGAATGCAGCATGGGAAGGAAAATGGACCATTGACAAGTCAAATTTCAAGCATAGTGACTAACTCATCAAATGCAGATCAAGATTTCAAGCTTCACTTTGTCATCTACATAGTCACAAAGCTGCTTGTACCATCCAATAGATCCAGCTGCAATTGGAGGGTTCATAAAGCATTGAAGGATCTTTCTGCATGCCATCAGCTGAACTTCTGTGCCTACACCTTGAACACACTTGCTACCCAAATTAGCAAGTACAAAGAGGACCCTGTCAACAACCAATGCATTGGTGCATGCCTCTACTTCCTACAGGTAAATGTGTCATGTTTATCTGTCAACAACTTTCATACTAACTGGTCTTAAATGTGCAGATGTTTTATCTTGATCAGGTAATGTTCAGGGGGAAAACTCTTAGAGTTTTCCCATCAATCACAGGTTGGACAAATGATATTGTCCTCAGAAGATTAAATGAAGAGAGAAGTCAAGGTGGATTTGGCAAAGGACAAATACTATCAGCCAATCTTCCTTCCGCTGATACTCCAAAAGCTGATGCTCCAAAAGTACCAAAGAAGTCTGATCACCCTGAGCAGCCAGAGAAGAAGGCTGACCAGACTGCTGCAGAAACTCAAGAAAAATAGCCTGAAGAGCCTCAAAGCAAAGAGCAACCAGCAGAAGGTAAGCCTGAAAGCAAGGAGCAACAACAGCCTGCTGACTTTGAAAGCAAGGAGCAACAATAGCCTGCTAACTCTGACAACTCATTCACAGCAAGAATGAAGCAGTTAAATAATAAGGTTCAAGAGGCAGCTCTTGCAATGAAAAGAATGGAAGAAGAAATTGCAAGAGTTTGTGAGCTGTTCCTTCTTGTTACAACTCCATTTGCAAAGCTGATACAGAGGTCGCATGAGCTCAATCCTGGCACTGCTGAAAGCAGCCTATGGGATAAGAAATTCATTCTCCAAGTTGAGCAAGTGATGGATGCAATGGAGAAAGCAAGGCTGGCACAGATTGCACTGTAATCTAAAAATGTCTATTGCACACCTGATGAGCAAAATGATAATGATCAGGAGCTTGAAGACCTTGCTCAACCATTTGTGCTTGACTTGCCAGATGATGAAGGTCCAATACCAACAGTTCTAGACTTTGATCTAGAAACTGGACCTTCTTTCAATTTGGGAATAGATGGAAGTCAGGAGAAAGCTGATAGGCCAGCTAGAGCAAAGAAGAAATCAGTTTTCTTGAAATCCCCATATCTCCAACGGTTCAAGAAAACACTCCCTTTATACCTCACAAGCACAGAGTCTATTGTTGTAGACTATGCATGGAGCACGAAAAAAGCACTCAAGTAAGTGTCGCAGCAAAAAAAATTTATTAGCCAATGATCATTTATTTCAATTACTACAAATTTACTGAGAACTGTCTACTGCTTATATTTCAATTGCAGTGAGCTGCTGGCAAAATTCACACCAGATGTCTTCAACTTTAGGAATGAATTCCACAGTTTAAGACCTGAAAAATTGGTTTTTGACTCTATAATAACCGCCTATGCTTATACTTTGAACCAAAAAGAGTTGAACAAAGAGTTTCCAGAGCGTTGCTTCCTCCCCAGCCATGCATCTGTAAGTAAAACCCTGTCTGTAACATCTTAAAAACTCACTCTGTTTAAGTCTAACATCTATTTAATAATCTTTGTTACATGTCTGCATTTTCCACATAATTGTCAACAATAAGTTTGATCCTGAAGTTGTCAAGAAGAATGCTAATAAGGAGAACAGCATATGCCAAATGCTCAACTTGTGGCTCCAATACAACCACATCACGAAAGAAATGTTACATGGTTGCAAACTTGTAAGTGCACACTTATTATGAAAAACTTGTTGCATGGTTGCACATGTACTACACAATTATTCATGGTATGCCAGGCCCTAAAATAAGTTTTTATGAAACAGCTGTTCTTCATATGTCCTAAAGATGTCCACTTCAGCATGTTCTGCATTAACACTGAAAGCAAGAAGATAGAGGTCATGGACAACAGGGATGAGGAGATGGGAAAATATGAACAGTTTCCCTTTCTTCTAGTAATCATTCAAAGTGTCTATTATTTCAATTCAAAGTGTCCATTATTTAAATACAAAGTGTCCATTATTTCAATACAAAGTGTCTATTATTTTAATTCAAAGTGTAATTTTTTCAATTCAAAGTGTCTTATCCAAAGTGTCTATTATTTTTATTAAAAGTGTCTATTATTTCAATTCAAAGTGTATATTATTTCAATTCAAAGTGTCTATCATTTCAATTCGAAGTGTCTTATGAAAACATAACACCGTTTACTTTTAACAGAGACAAATCATCAGCAAATGGCTTGACTCCTGGGAACATCCCCTTACATCTGAAATTGGAAGATACCAACCCACATTTGTTTCTTTGCTGTGAAAAAAGACCTACAGGCAGTACATGAGGAATGCAAAAGATTGTGCCATTTTTGCAATGAAACATATGGAATTATATCATGGCCAACCGTTTGTTTCTGACCTGGGACCGGTAACAACTATAACATCTATAATGTCTTCTTCATGCACTACCAAATTACTATTTATACACTTATTGTTTTTGACTTTGCATAAAGAAATCATGAATAAGTACAGAATGCAAGTTGCAGCTACTTTAATGTTGCATCCGCACAACCAGGTGAAAGATACTGTTTTGACAAATGCAAATAGACTACAAAATGCAAAAGCTGCTTAACTTGACTTATAGATAACATGTAGTTAACATGTGACAGTTGCTTACAGGTTAGATTGATAGCATGCACAAAATAGTTGTCTTCTTATATGTTTAGGAAGTAGTTTCATAGCTTGTGATATGTCTTCTTATAGGACAAAGTAGTTGTTAATCGTATTGTTTGTTACTGTTAGTGTCTGAAACAGTTGCTTTATATACAGTATGAATTTTGCAAAAGTGTCTTGTATAGATTAACAAAGTGTGTACTAACAGTAATTAAAGTGTTTAAACACTCATAATATGTAACTTAGTTGAGTGCATAAATTGTTAGTCGTATTAAAAACATAACAGTATAATCTTGGATCACTACATAAATTATTACTCGATAAAAACATAATCAATTAAATATCTAATCATTAATTATACGATTGGTTGAATACATGAATTCTTAGTCATATTAAAAACATAATTGTATAATCTTGGATCACTAAATAAATTATTACTCGATAAAAACATAATCAATTAAATATCTAATCCTTAATTATATGAAAAGGCGCCCAAGGACCGAAGCAGCACATATGTTCACAAAACGAAACAGTCTGACGTCTCTTCATAATACACAATATAACCGACCAAACACCTATTCATCACCTATAAAATGTGCAACCATAACCATAAGTTTTCAACACCTTTTCATCCTACACACTTGTTTAAAAAATGGACAACTTGAAACCGAGCAAGAAAATCTCCAAGCATACCCTCCAAAAAACAATTCAATCATTACCACATAATATGCTTACTGAGATACTCTCAAATGTTGGTGCTTCATCCATCAATGACCTTAGCAACGCTGCATAATCTTGCAAGGTCTTTCACAAGGCTGCAGATGATAAGTTGGTGTACCAAAGGTTGAACATAAATGATTTATCTTTCAGACCATTTCGCCCAAAAGAGTGTTATATCCACCAACGGTGCATGGAAGTTGAAAATACAGATGCCTTGACAGAAGAAGGTATCGCTCAATATTTTATAACTATAAATGAAACGAAGGGCTCAAACTCCTCAAAAGAGCAGCCGAAAAGGGCAATAGTAAGGCCTAATACTTGTATGGAATAATAGCAATCATATCACCATTTCAGGAACATGAAAAGACCAAAGCAATGGAATTATTGTCTCTTATCATCGAGGGAAAAAATCGAAGAAGGTAGCGCTCAATATTTTATAACTATAAATGAAACGAAGGGCTCAAACTCCTCAAAAGAGCAGCCGAAAAGGGCAATAGTAAGGCCTAATACTTGTATGGAATAATAGCAATCATATCACCATTTCAGGAACATGAAAAGACCAAAGCAATGGAATTATTGTCTCTTATCATCGAGGGAAAAAATCGAAGAAGGTAGCGCTCAATATTTTATAACTATAAATGAAACGAAGGGCTCAAACTCCTCAAAAGAGCAGCCGAAAAGGGCAATAGTAAGGCCTAATACTTGTATGGAATAATAGCAATCATATCACCATTTCAGGAACATGAAAAGACCAAAGCAATGGAATTATTGTCTCTTATCATCGAGGGAAAAAATGGAAGGCAAAAGCCATGGAAGATTGCTGAATGTCGAAGGTTTGTACGACAAACATTTACTCGTTTATGGGCGCTTAACAAAAGGCTTGTTGCCATCGGACACAATCTTAAAGATTGTCAATCACCACATGATAGGCCAAATCTCCCTGACACAGGAGCGTACATATCAAGCCCAATTTGCTATAAGCCTTGCATGTGGAGATGCGAAGCAAAACTATTTTGCAAGTTCTTAAAAAGGACAGCTCCAAACATATAAATGTTATATTGTCTTTGAAATATATTTTATTTTATTTGAAATATGTATTATTCTACACACATTGTAAATTAAGAACTAGTATTGTAAATAAAAAGAATTAATTGATATTGTAGAAACCATAGTCCTTATCATTCCCATATCCACTTAATTCTCTAGAAAATTCCACTATCACACTACATTTTTTATGTGTACTGTAAACAAATAACCTGTAGACATTTCAATAAACTTCAGCTGTAACTGTGAATTTAACTCTGTAGACATTTCAACAATGGTTTATAGACACTTTGACTATTCCTATCGAACACTATACTGGACCACCCTTGCGCCTACCACTGCCCTTACCACTGCCCCTGCCCCTGCCCCTGCCCCTGCATCCACGACCACGGTTGAAATCCACTCCACTCTTCTTCTGCTTTGATCCAAATATATTAGATGTCACAAACGCAGGATTCAAAACATCCACTTCACAACAAGACCCAGCACTGTTAATTGTCTGACACTCTTTGCTGGCATTGGCAGTTCCAACCTTCATCTTCAAAATATGCTTCTGCATTGACAACAGTCCTTGCTCACACACATACCTACATTCCTGATCTTTTTGACACTCAATCACCAATGATAAAAAGCCCATCATCATGTTAGTATGCCAAGCAATTGTAGAAAATGCATCACCACACAAATATTTCCCATCCTGATCCATAACAATCCTTGCTTCCTTGGTCCAACGGTGAAGTATATACTGCTTAGGAATTTCATGCACATTATTCACATTCAACACACGCAATGAATGGCAACAAAGCAAGCCCCTCTCCTCAAACAACATACATGAACAAGACACAGACAATGAAGCAGCATCATACTTAACATTAAATTTCCTCCAATCTTGATTCCCAACCAAAACCTCATATTCAATGACACCACCAACCTCAGAAACAGCCTTTGACTCAGCAAAAACACCAACAAATAATTTCTTTTCAAACTCTTTCAAGATAGTACGAGTGTATACCTTAGAAATCTATCTTTGAGTGTTCAGCCCTCACATTCACCACTCCAATATTTTGAAAATCTTCTTCAAGTGCTCTATTTCTCCAGTCTTTCAACATGTTCTCAACAGCAGTGAAAACAGCAAACAAACCCATTTGCTTATTTGCAAGCGATGTTAGAACACTATTTGTGCTTTCACTATGTTGTGATGATCGAAGCCCTGCAGTGAAAACGTACAGAAAGTGTCTGTTAATATCAAACAAATTGGCTAAACATTATATTCAAAATGTCCATTAATTATGCATAAATTACACAATGAAATTATCTGTAGAACGTGCTTGCATAGTGCTGGGCACCACTTAAACCTTGTTGTATACAAGTTCTTCAACCATCCTACATTACCACAATTGAAACTTCCAAGCATCTTTGACCATGCATCATAAAACTTACTAGCAGTAGCACAATAATACAAACATCTATAAAACATTTTGGAAAAACTTTCAATGCACATCAAGCCCCTGATGTTCTTTTTGGCATTCTCACAAATATGCTACAGACATAATCTGCACTGAACGCCATAGAAAACATGGTCAACTGTAGATCTAATTGCACCATCCTGATCTGTCATAATTGTCTGAGGAAGCTTTCCACCCATGCCCCTCTTAAAACACTCAAAACACCAAACAAAGTGCACCCTCTTCTGCCCCACAAGAAAAGCAACAGCAAAAACAACATTCTGTTTGTGATTATTTAATCCAATAAATGGAGCATAAAACATATTGTATCAATTGGTTCGAAATGTAGTATCAAACACAATGATGTCACCAAATTTTTTATAATTAGCCTTCATCACTTCATCAATCCAAATAAAACTACTTAATCTGTTTTCACTATCAACTAGCACCTCATAAAAGAAATCAACATCTTCTGTTGCCATACACTTAAAAGTATCAAGTAGCAGCGGAGCATCCCCAATATCCAATTCAAATGCACGCTTAGTAGATAAGTAATTGTAAAACATTCATTTAGTCAAGCCAAGTGACTCAAGTCCACCGACTTTATTTGATATAACCCTAATAGCATCTGCAGGTCTAATCCCATTCCCCATCAAATCTGCAACAATTGTAAAAATATCTTTATTCAAAAATTTAGCTGACCGCAACAAATATCGCTGCCTAACAGCAACAAATGAATGATTATACTGTCCTAAATGAGCATGACATACCCACAATCCATCATCGCTCAACTTAACACGTATCACCGCACAACAATTACTATGCTTATCAACTCTACGACGTTCAGCAGCCTCTTTCTTAACACTATCAGACTTTAAACCAGCATAGGAACAGAGGAACTCCTTGTGGTAAAGTGCCTCATCCTTTCTACCACTCCTATATCTACTCCTTGCACAACGTATGCTATAACCTCTAGAAATAGCATACTCTTTAAAAAAAAATTCAGCCTCATCTACAGAATCAAAGGTTGCTCCAACCCAGTTAACATCATCAGCAGAATTTACAGAATCAGAGCCAACAGATAATGTCACATCACCACCTGCACTAACTGCCATACAAAACAAAAACAAACCATGAAATAAACAAAACACATATGAGACAAACAGGAAATCTTCAAAAAAACCCAAAATCCTACCTGATTCAATTTCATAGAACCGTCCACTACCTGCACAGGTAAGTGTCTAAAAATAAGTCCAAATGTGTCCAAACAGTATACATAAAGTGTCTAGTAAAAAACCAATATCACAACCTGAGTCTACTTCAACACTTGTAGATCGAAGTCCTTCACTCCCAGACAAAAGATGTCCACATCCTACAGCAAAGAGTGTCAAAGCATTATTCCCAAAACGTCTAAGCATTACAACCAAAATGTACGAACAAAATCTACACAAGCAACCAAATAATACCTGAATCAACTTCCACACTCATAGACTGACATCCATCACAACCAGACGAAACATGTCCAGATACTGCACCATAAATTGTCTAAAACAATATGAAAAAATGTCCACAAGGAATGCTGGATACTTAAATACAACAAGTAAAAAAACCTGTATGATCGCCAACTCCGTTAGCACAGACATCACCTTCGCCGCCATTGCCGTCACCGCCATAACAACAGAACCAATCAGCGACATCCTCATCAGAAAAAGAAATCAACGACTCAATATCCAAAGGCTCGCCGTCTCCAACAACAACAAAACCCGCACTTCCATCCGAAATCATAGTGTAAAAAACTTCGAAAACGTTCGAATATAAGTGTCTCCTAGCCTGACCGCTCGCTGCGCTTGGCCTCACCCTGGCTACGCCGCGCCCCTGGCTGCTCTCTCAGATATTCATTGACTCGAGCATTGTCACGGGCTGCCGTCGGCGTCGAGCATGGAGATCGGAGAGGACGAAGGTTCTGGAACTCTCAGATCTCACGAACTGACCTGTGGGATATGGCAGTAATTAGATACAATAACTAGGGGTAAATGTGTCATTTACTTGCCTATGTGCAAATGAACATATGCGCACCGTATCCGTAGTATGAAACTACAGCTAATATTGGCAACTAAGAGTTGAGTTACAACTTACAAGTTCAACTCGAACCAAAGCTAAAGTCTAGGGCTTAGTCATCCAAGTGAAAAACCTATGAGGGCGAATTAGGCAAGTAACAAAAGAACTCCCATAGAAAATGCTGCAAGTGAAGTGAACGAAGTAAGAAGTGGTGAATATTGCTAATGCTAACCTCCCTTGAAACTACAGTTATGGGCAACTATCAGCAACAGCTGAGTTACGGGTTTCAAACCGAACTAATTTAAAGGATAGGGGCTTAATCGTCCAAGTAAAAAACCTATGAGGGTGAATTAGGCACTTTGTCGTAACGAAAGGACTACCAAATCGCCAGCAATCCCAACACCAGGTCTGCGGAAGCGGCGATGGGCGTGGCTCAAACCATCTAAAGAAAAGATCGCAGTTAGGTGCGGTACAAAAATATTACAGAAATATTTTCGCTTCAAGGGATCTGATTCGTTCACGGTGAGTTTTTTTTTCTTTGTCAAGTTGTTGGTCGCTTGATTTGTGAGCTATGTCTGCTTCCGGGATCCTAGGAACAAGAAGATTATGTTCGTTTTTGTTTACCACCAGTAGCAGCAGGAGAACTGCAACTTCTGTCTTGTGTTCCTCTAGTCGATCGCTCACCTTGTTAAACTTGGTCAGATTCTTCGCATCCAAAACTGTTATTGAATCAGAGGAAGCAACATCTTTCACGGTTTCTTATCTCAGGAATTCATGTGGGCTTTCTTTAGAATCAGCAAAGTATGTGTCTGCTCATGTGAGTTTTGAGAGCCCAGAAAAGCCTGACTCAGTTATTAATCTCTTGAAAGAACAGGGTTTTACCAATGCCCATATCTCAAAATTCATAAAGATGCAGCCTTTCATGCTTAAAACTAACCCCCGGACATGCATCTTACCCAAGCTGGAGTTTTTTCGCTCTTGCGGGTGTCCTAATGCAGACATTATATCCATATTTTCCAGAAATCCAATTTTGCTGATGCTAAGCCTTGAGAAACGCATTGTTCCTTGTTACAATATCATGAAGAGTGTACTTCTCAGTGACTGTAAAGTTTTCAAATCCTTTCAGCGCCGTCTATCATACATCACTGTTGACCCTGCAGTTCTTGCCTCAAATATTAGACATTTGAGAGATCTTGGGATGCTTCAGGCTTCCCTATCTTACTTATTAACATCTTATCCATCCTTATTGTTCCGAAGATCTTCAAAATTCTGTGAAATTATGAATGAAGTCAAGCAAATGGGATTTGATCCTGCAAAGTATTGCTTTGTCGTTGCAATGCTAGCGTTCAATACTATGAGTCGGGTGACATTGGAATCGAAATTAGACATGTTCATAAGGTTGGGTTTGTCCAGGGATGAAGCCTGGACAGTATTCAGGAAGCAACCTTCGTGCGTGCTCTTCTCAAAAGTGAAGATCATGAAAGTAATGGACTTTATTCTAAACCAGATGGCATGGAAGTCACAAGACATTGTGATGTTTCCACAAGTATTTCTCTACAGCCTGGAGAATAGAATTATCCCTAGGTGCTCTGTTGCTCATGTCTTGCTTTGTAAGGGGCTGGAAAAGGAGATAAAACTGTCAACTTTGTTAGCTGCCTCAGAGGAGTTGTTTATGAAGAGATATGTCACCAGTTTTCAGGGAGCTGTCCCTCAGCTACTTGATTTCTACAAAGGAAGAGCGAGTCTGACTGATCTATCCTTATAACTTTTCCCATGCGCTTGAAGTATTTATTTCTCTCCTTTCTGATAGAGATGTTCTACTTTGTTGCTTTGAGGCCTTTTTCTCTTTTTTTATTTTTCTGTTCTCCTGCTTGGTGCTCCATGAACCTTTCTGAGTAGGTCCTAAGTTCTAGCCTAACTGTATGAATGATGTTCACATGAATGCAGCTCTCTGCCGATTACTTGTGATAGAAGTTATGAGAAACACAAGATTTTTGCCTTGGTGTGACTGTACTCAATCATAAGCTTTGTTTTAGATGTGTCAAACCAATGATAAGTTACACTGCTAGTCTGCTTCCACATGGTTGAGCGGATTAGGCCAATCTAGGAAAAGGTTTCATGCGCATCTGAAAATGTATCAGTTTCCTTCTGACAAAGGAATTGACCGAAATGGCTTTGTTGGAACAACAGGCTGAGGCTTGTGTGATAGAACTCAAACCATTTGACTTGAAAACTTAGTTCTTTTTAAATCTTCAACAGACTCTAATTTTGAATCTATTCAATGATTGTGTGTCATGTGTTGTTGACCGGCGTCAACAGTCTCCAGGTGGAGCTGGGGGCCGGCTTTCGTGGCACCTATCTCAGTTACCATTTTGCAATTTAATAACATCATTCTAAATTGTCTTTAATTAGTTCAATGATGCTTCTAATCGAACTTTTATTCTATTTGGCCTGTCCTTTGTTATAATGTTTACTTTTGATGTTCACCATCTGGCATAAGAAAAAAAAATCATGAAAGTTCGAGCTTGTTCTAATGCAGGCATCGCAACCACCTTTTCAAAATGTTACAAGGAGTGTACTCCTCAGTGTCTGAAGTTATAGAATCCTTTTAGTGTCCTCTAGCACGTTTCATTCTTGACCCTGCAATTCTTGGCCCAGATATTAGACGTTTAGGAGAGATTTGGGATGCCTCAGTCTTCCCTCTCTTATTTAACATCTTGTTCATCCACATTGTTCTGAAAATATTCGAAGTTCTGTGAAATTCTAAACGAGGTAAGGCGATGCTGGAATCAAAATCACCTCCCAAGATTCGTGCGTCATGTAATTTGGATTGAAACTTGCTAGGATAGGGAGATGGATCTTATTGAAGCTAGCTAGATTGGATATTGCTTCTTGTTCTGGTGCAGGCTTGGCCTTGATTTGGTCAGAGGGTGCTGATGTTAGTTCTTTGTTACATGTGCATATGGTTTTCCAGGATGAGTCGGTGCTTTGCTCCGACCGGTATGTTGGCAGATTAGCCAAACTTAAGAATCTCAGTGACCATTTTGTAATCTATCATTTGTGAATTGTTTTCGAAGAAGTTGATTCTGCTAATCAAACTTTATTCTATAAACTTGTCCTTTTTTTTTTAACGTTTGCTTTTCTTGTTTACTATCTTGTCATAAGAGCAATATCCTAGAATAAGAAAAACAAAAAATAAAACGAGAATCTAGCAACTTGTCAGGCTTCTCTGGAAAAGCTTCTCAAGCAAAATTATCCTCTCATAAGCCCCAAGGGAAAGGGAAGAAATAGTGATCATGGTTTATTCGAAACAAGACCAACTCGAACTTGACTTTATTTGGCAACTATTCTTTGTTTTTTTGGTGCTTAGAATACAATAAAATGCAATACAATAGAAGATACTGCAACGTTAATGGAGGAAAAATGGAGATTAGGTGGGTTTTTTTTGCCTCTAAAGAGGCTTGAAGCCTGATCATTAAATCAAAGATAACCCTGATGCATCTTGAAGTGACCACTGGATCAAACTTAGAGGTGTTAAAGCAACTACTCTAATTAGTGGTGTTGGGGTCTTGGGAAAATTTGTAAATGGTAATATTCAATCTTTGATGCTACTTGTTGATATTAGCCTGAATAATTAAAGGTCAATGTGCATCGTTCTTATATAAAGTGAATATTTATCCAAATTATCAATTATTAGAACCTTAATTTTAAGAAGTTTAAAAATATAATTTTATAATATATTTTTTTTGTGAAAAGAGTATTTTTATTAGCAATTTTTTAATTTACGAAACCTAAAAAAAAAATAAAACTTAATTAAAAATACTTGCTTTTAAGGAAAAATATTCTAAAATGATTTTTTTGGATTTCTTAAAGTGTAAGGTTTCAATAAATTGATAATTTAAATAAATCATCATTTTATATAAGGATAATTCACAATAGTGCATTAAATTGATCCCACACCCTTCGTGTACTAGCTAAGGTGTTTGATGGATATGTGGGAGTTGAGAGTTTGAACTCTAACCTCCTCATCACTATATATTATATAACAAAAGATGGCATACCCTTTTCCCCAACTTTTAATAATAGTATATCTCTCTCTTATGCACTTGTATGCTGTTTCTGAATACCAAAAGATAAAAGATAATTAGATTAATTTTTTCATTATTATTAGAAGCATTTTTACAAGTAACAAAGTTATGAGGTATTATGTATTTGAGATAAATGGAGACATATCTTCTTTTTTAAACCTAAAAGATGCCTGAACAAGTATTTAATGATATTTTTATAAGAAAGTAGTGGCGGATAAGAGTCAAACTCTGAACCTCCACCCATATCTTTTAGTCACTCTGCTGAGTGGCCAATATAATATATTAAAAATTTCACTTTAAAAAACTATCCCTTAAGTGTTGCACTTTTTTATTGACTGAAGTTATGTTTAACCAAGTATATATAATATTAAAGTGGCGGATAAGAGTCAAACTCTGAACTTTAAAAAACTATCCCTTAAGTGTTGCACTTTTTTATTGACTGAAGTTATGTTTAACCAAGTATATATAATATTAAAGTGACTAGATATTTGGTGAGTGATTCAGAAAAATTTGTAGTGCCTTGAACTTCAACGTTCAACTGCCACTTTCTTTCTTGTATCCTAACAATTCTTTTTCTATAATTAGAATGAAAATTACAAAAGATGCTAAGAGAGAGGAGAGAAGAAGTTCCGACACACACCGATGAGACATAACTACTAGAGCGTGAGGATACAAAGTCTCGTAACCATTTTGGTATCAATAACATTAAAAAAAAAAAAACAGATTAATTTCTAAAATACTAAATGCAAAAGATGTTCTATTAACGGAACCACATAAAAACATGAGAACACGGTTCATATTGGAAGAGATAAGTACCGATCAACCAGGATCGAATCGATTCTCATTCAAAAGAAATTGAGAATAATGAATATGATAGATTAATTGTGTGACTTTTTTTTCTTTCTATTACTTCATATATATACTTGTGGTGATAGCCAAAACAAAAATATTGGGCACTTACAACACAGTCCTTTAGTCTCTCTGAGCTTAAGAGCACCACCCTTAAGGCCCATTCAAAGAACATTATTATTCCCTCATCCGTCTCACTTTTTTTGCTCTATTTGATTTTTTCAACTAGTTTGATTTAAATTTATTCATATTATTATTTGTTAGAAAAAATTAAAATATATATATATTTAGAAATTATAGGCATTAATTTATCATTCATATATAAATGTTAAAAATAAAAAATTATAAATTAATTATTAAAAAGTGAATGATGTAAAAAATTTGGGACAGAAGAGTAGCTATTTATGAGCCAAAATACCACTTCCTTGGTTTCTTATGAATACCACATAATCATAGTTAATTGAGAGTTGAAGAATCTTTCACAATTACCCACACTACCCTCTTGGGAATCCGAGTTTGCTAGTTTTGAGTCTTGTTATTAGGGGTGAGCATGAGTTGGGTAAACCTGAAACCCAACCCGAACCACCCCCATTGGGTTGGGTTGAGTTGGGTAAAAATTGATCATGGTTCGTGAGTTTGCTCTATATATAGGAGAACCGACGGTTTTTGAGTTGGTTTTGGTTCCATATGGAACCAACTCGAGATAGAACTAAACCCGATATATATATATATATAATTAAATAATACAAATTATAGTATTACTTATATATATAAACCCTAAACCCCATATATATATATATATATATATATATATAATATATTATAATGGTCATTTTGTATTTTTATATTAAACTCTTAAACTAATGCCCCAAATTGAAAAAGTATGAAAGTTGTGGGATCATTTACAAAAATTTTTCCATATTCATTTAAATCACTTCACTTCCTAAACCGATTACTCCTAAGTCATTTTGCTTTCAATCTTCCATTCCGGGCTACTTTCTACGACATAATCATCATATTTTTTTTTTCATTTATAAGCCATGCAAAACTAAAAATTCATGAAATCTATACATTTTAGGTTTTGATAATAAAGAAGATAACCTTAAATGCTCAATTTTCTATATTGAATGTCATACCAATGTTATAATTACAGGAAAGAAGTAAAGTAAACTAGTTGAGATGAAAGATACTCCACAAGCAACTCTTTTAAATCATTTTGGTAAAACAACATTTTAAACTCTTTTGAATGTGTCTAAGTACATATATTTAAATATTAATTTAATTATATATTATGTTGAATATTTCATAAAACTGGTTATGGATTCAGTTTTCTTGAATTTTGGTATTGTTATAGGTATATAGTATAAACCGAAAAACCCGAGAACCAGAATTGAAAAACCTAGAACCATGGTTCTGGTTCTGTTTGGTTCTTGGTTCTCGGGTTGAGTAGAAAAATTTTAGAACCGAGGTTATTTTGGGTTAGTTCGGTTTCACCATAAAACTAAACCAACTTGACCCATGTTCACCCCTACTTGTTGTCAAAGAAAATGCATCATTGGCTTATAACTGAACCTTTCCCACACCAGTTTAGGGAGCTGAAAAGCTATTTTGGGCACTAAAATTTTAGTATTGTGGCCAATTTACCCACTCTTGTTTAACTGCGGCCAAATTAGCGACTCCAGTTTTAAATTTTGGCCAATTTCATCCACTAGTGAATAAGTAAAATGCACAATGGGACCCTAACCTATATTTTTCATTTTCATCACCAATCACAAAAAATTTTTATTTAGGTCATTCTCCTTCTTATACTTGTTGATGCAAATCGTAAGACAACAAATCTATGCTTGTCCCCATGACATCTTAGGACCATTTGTGGATTTTGTCTCTCAATTTGAAGCAACAATGACCCATAGGATGATTGCCTAAATAGAATGCTTTGGAGATTATGGTTGAAAATGAAATGACAAATATAGGTTAGGGTCCCATTGTGCATTTTATTGATTCATTAGTGGG
The DNA here is from genome assembly GCA_005392925.1 of Aquilaria sinensis. NCBI lineage: Eukaryota > Viridiplantae > Streptophyta > Magnoliopsida > Malvales > Thymelaeaceae > Aquilaria > Aquilaria sinensis. Next base: position 20,416 of record SMDT01001277.1, read on the forward strand.
TAAATTGGTGTAAATTTTGTAAGTTGCTTATTTGACACCCACTTAAACAGTAGTGCGTTAATTGGCCACAAGACTAAGCATTAGTGGCCAAAATGGTGCTTTATCCCCAATTTGGGGCCTTCGAGTTCGGAATGCCGCGCCAGCGACATTTTCACAGGTTCAATCGAAATAATTCGAAGTAAGGTGCTTAATCGTTCAAATAAAAAAAGTCTGAGGCTGATATTTGCACTTAGTCGCGAAAGAGTTGTCCCCAGCTCGCCTTCTTTCTCCGCCGGCCATTCCAGCACGCGGCCTACGACTCTACGGAAGTGGCGACGGGCGTTGCCAGAGCACGTAAAGATCGCGATTAGGTGAAGGGAAAAAAAGATTGCAGAAAGATTACTGCTTCACGGGACCCAATTCATTCACGGTGAGTTCCTTTCATAGTGAAGTTATTGGTCGCTCGATTGGCTGAGCTATGTCTGCTTCTGGGTTTCTAGCAACAGGAGGATTATCTTTGTTTCGATTTGATACGAGTAGCAGTAGGACAAGTACAGCTTCCTTTTCCTGTTCTTCTTCTCGGCCGCGTACCTTGTCACACGTGGTCAGGCCCTACGCATCCAAAACTGTTATTGAATCGGAGGAAGAAACACCTTTCACGGTTTCCTACCTCAAGAACTCGTGTGGGTTATCCTTAGAATCAGCTAAACATGTATCCAAGTATGTGAAATTTGAAAGCCCCGAAAAGCCTGACTTGGTTATTAGTCTGTTGAAAGAACGGGGTTTTACCGATGCCCAGATCTCAAGGGTCATAAAGTGGCAGCCTTTCCTGCTTAGGGCCAACCCTATGACAATCATCTTGCCCAAACTGGAGTTCTTCCGCTCTTTGGGATGTTCTGATGCAGGCATTGCGACCATATTTTCCAGAAATCCGAGTTTGCTGGTGCTAAACCTTGAGAAGCGCATTGTTCCTTGTTATGATATCATAAAGAGTGTCCTTCTCATTGACTCTGAAGTTTTCAGATCCTTTCAATGTAATATGTCACGTTACAGTCTTGACCCGGAAACTCTTGCCCAGAATATTCAAGAAATGAGAAACCATGGGATGCCTCCTTCTTCCATCTCTTTCATATTAAAAACTTATCCATCCATATTGTTCCAAAGACCTTCAAAGTTCAGTGAAGTTCTGAATGATGTCAAGCAAATGGGATTTGATCCCTCGAAGTGTTACTTTGCCTCGGCAGTCCAAGTGCTGAGCACTAAGAATAAGCTGACAGTTGAATCGAAATTGGATGCGTTGGTAAGTTTTGGTTTGTCTAGGGATGAAGCCTGGACAGTATTCATGAAGCAGCCTATGTGTATGCACTATTCAAAAGAGAAGATCATGAAAGTCATGGACTTTCTTCTAAACCAGATGCAATGGAAGTCAGAAGAACTTGTTAGGTTTCCAACAGTATTTACTTACAGCCTGGAGAAGAGAACTGTCCCTAGGTGCTCCGTTGCTCATGCTTTGGTTTCTAAGGGGTTGGAAAAGGAGATAAGACTTTCGAGCTTGTTGCCTGTCTCGGAGAAGATTTTTGTGGAGAAATATGTCACGGGTTACCTGGGAACTGTGCCTCAGTTACTTGATCTCTACAAAGGAAAAGTGCGTCTAGCTGATCTCTGAGTTGACCCTTACAATTCATCTCATGCACTGAAAGTATGTATGTCTTTCCTCTCGGATAGAGATGTTCTAGTCTGTGGGTTTTTGTCTATTTCGTTTATCAGTTCTTCTGCTTGAGCTCCAAGAACTTGTCTGAGCACTTTCTGGTCTAACCATATGATGTTCCCTGCAAGACAGCTTTTTGCTGATGACTTTTTGTTGAAGCGAACATGCGGCTTTATGCCTCACTGTGCGTATAATCAATTCATGAGCTTTCTTTCAGGTGTCTTGACCATGGAATCGACCACTAGGTACGCTGCTTTGTCCTTGTTAGGTGGATTAGGCCATTATAGGAAAATGGGTTCATGTGCATTGAAACGTGTATAAGCTGCTATTGTTCACAGAGGCCTCCCTTGAAATCCACGAATGCATACTCGTCATGTGTACGTTGCTTGAGGGAGGATGAGTTGAGCACATACATTGTGTTAGTCATTGTTGGATGCCAGTCCTGCCAAGTGCAATGAGTTGCTTCGTCTTGAACTGTTCAGGTTACCATGGGGTGCCTCTTCAAAGTCTCCTCCTGAGATTCGTGCATATATGTTGGTGCCAGTGACCGGCTTTGCTCTCACCAATGTGTCGGCAGATGAGCCCAACTTAAGAATCTCCGTTGCCATTTTGTACTGTAACATCATTCTAAAGTGTTCTTTAATTAGTTCAAGGACGCTGCTAATCAAACTTCATTGATACAGGATGCTGGTTAGGCTCGTTTGGAAAAGTTTCTCAAGGGCATTGGATGCATAAATTATAAAAATGTACCAACTCAGACAGAACATGTGAATTTGATGCACATTGCAGCCTCCCGATACACCCGTTCCAAAGGCTTGAACGCTGTATAGGAAAAATTATATGGTACCAAATCAACTGCTGATTACTAAAATTCATGCAGGTTAAACTTATTCCTATCATCTTACAGCTTTTGAAAGGTTATAACAATGATTATATGCCTAATGCCATGATATAAAAATCAAGCGTTTGTTTGGGTGAGCTCAAGCTAGCCCGACTTCAGCAATTGAAATACAAGTTGGATTAACCTGAATTTGCGCTATTTTCCCATTAAAACTGACTCGAGACCGATATTTTCGGGTCATGTTGGGTCAAAATTTGGGTTGAATTGATTAAACTTTCACCCCAACAATTCACACTGATAATAGGAATGATTAAATTGCACCATTTGTTCGTAAATTATAGCTCAAGTTACAAAATTATCTAAAAAATAAAGAATACAACAAATTTGTCCTTAAAATAACTATTAGTTGCATAATTGTCGTCTAGACTATATACTCCGGTTGGCAGCAGAGTTTTGCGCTTTGGAGGTGTTTGGCAAGTGGGTTATGGGGTTTCGATCAATGTCTGGAGTGATAGTTGGTTGCCCTTTGGAAATTCCCCGCAGTCAATCACGAAAGTGTTACTTGGTTTCAAAGATTTAACAGTGTCGTAACTGATAAAGACTAACGGTATCACCTAGTAGGTCACCCATGCTAAATGCTTTGTTCCATTTGAACGTTATTGCCAGTATTACCCAAATACCTCTTTCCCCATCATGCAAAATGGATGGACTTACATGGGGGATGACCAACTTGGGGCAGTTTTCTGTCAAAACTGTATACCACATTGCCTTTGCATTACTTAAGTGGCACTTCCCTTGCGAGGGTGAGTAAGACTGGAAGTCTGTTTGGCGACATTTAGCTTCTCCCTATCCTTAGTTATTCTAGTGGCGTGCTATTGCCAACGCTCTACCTACAAGAAACAACTTGCGTGCTAGGGGCATTGGATATTCCTCCTTTGTGCCCAGTTTGTGGTTCCGGCATGGATTCGGTGTCCCACATGCCATTGTCCTACCCTTTTGCACTCAAGGTAAGGGGCTTCTTGAATGTTCATACCCCGTATTCCCCTAACATGTCCATCTTTGAGTGGTTCTCTACACGTGTCTCCAAGTGGGGTTGCTTGTTCACTATTATAGGGATGACTTTTGTTGTAGAATCAAAACAAAACTATGCATGATCATAAATGCCACACCCCAGGCAGACTGACGGAAGCTATCAAAGTTTGGTGTGCAAATTAGGAGAGCTCAAATGCTTCTCCTCTAGTGTTCCCCCCAGCTCATAGTGGTCTCCTCCTCCACTAGGATATATAAAGATTAATGTTGACGCTGCCACATTTACTTCCCTTCATAGGAGCTTTATTAATTTGGCCTTCCTAGATTCTGACATAGTTCCTATTTACATATCCTCAATGTTCTTCCCTAGGTGGTGGGACCAACCAACTATGATGCAAGCCATGGCTATCCTATATGGCTTACGGGAAGCAAATGTGCAAGGTCATCGTCAGGTGATGGTTGAAACTGATACAGTTGTTTTGGTTAAAGAGTTGTAGTCCTCAATGCCCTTTGCTTCATCCTTACTGAGTGTTAGTTGATGACATTTGGAGCCTGGTTATATCTTTTAAGTCTTGTGGCATTGTTTTCATTTCACATTTCTTAAACTCTGCTGCTTATTCTATTGCTCAGTTGGGGCTATCTGTTGTTGGTCATCTTTGTTAGCCCATTCCATACCCATTTGTGGCTGGATTCAACTCTTTCTTCTTAATATAAATCATCATTACTTCAAAACAATATTAAATGAATAAGATTTTTATTGAAAATTTATTTTATATAGCAAGATCTTATTATCATATTAAATAATTCAATTGAACAGATTTTGAAACTTATAAGAAGCAAATCACTTCTAAAAAAAATTATGTCTTCATCTACCTTCATTCTTTTTGTTTCCTTACAAAGTACATACATCATTTTAACCGGTTACATTTTTTGAACGCTCAACCGAAGTCTGCAAAACTCTATCCCAGACGGCCAGACGTAATTTTCTTTCTTTCTTTTTTTTTTTTCTTCGTTTGCAAATTTATCTCAAATCTCTTGGTCATCTCAAAATTGTCACAAACATATATCGGGCAGCAGGTTCTGTAAATTGATTGTCCCTTGGTTATGTCCAACCGAAATCTTAGGTAAATTAATTCTCTCACTGGTTCAATACTGTGCATTTTTTTTTCTTGAAAAAATTAATTATTAACATTAATCCTAAAATTTTTGTGGACAACAGAAACTTAGGGTGAGGTTTTGAAATAAAAGGCCCCACACTTGGAGGATTGACCAAGGCCACTAAAATCTGGTGTTGGACCTTTTTATGATGAAAAATGGCTTGGATAATAAATTTTATAGCCAATTAAAGTTCGCAATTGTCTGATTGAATACTGATAGCCAAAATACTACCAATAAAATTGGGTGGATCGGCTTCGAAACTTGGAGGACATGGATTAGGGAATTTGCACTCAAAGATAACATCAAATACTATCTTAAAATTTTCAAATTAATCCTTAACAAAACTATCATGGGAAGCCTTAATCGAAAAAAATAAATAATAGAAAGTATTATTTTAAACTATCCATTAACAAACTGTCAATAAATTTGTAAACCTAAATTTTTTAGTTTTGGTTTGAAAATATTTCCGAGTATTTATAAATATTAATTTACTTTATTTTCAATTATTCACAATAATACATTAATAGCTTCAAAGATAAAATAGAGATAAATTATTAGTTTACTCTAGTTTTAACGGTTCATTTAGTGTTCACTAGCTTAATTTTGCCAGTAAAATCTATAAATTTAAACTAATTTAAATTAATAAATAAAAGTAATAATGATTCTTGTCTAAAACTAATATGATTTGCTAATATTCTATCTAATCAATATTCACGTGAATAATTTTTTATTGATTTTTTTTTCATTTCTAACAGAGAAAAAGAAAATTGATTAAAAATACCTAAATTTTTCAAAAAAAAATATTTCATAAATAATTTTGAACTTCTTTAAATGTAAAATTTCAACTAATATTCAAGTTAAGTGGATAATCTCCATGTACCAAAATAATCACTAATAATTGGTTTTAAAAATCATTGCTGATTTTAATACTCCATAAGACTTGTTTCTTATTTTTTGTTTTTAAAAGAAAACCTTAAAAGAAGCTTTAATTAGACTCCATAAGTATTCTTTGGAAAAATGTCAATAAAACCACTCCTATTTGTTGCTCAGCCCAAATTAGACACTCTTATTTGTTTTTGTTCAAATATACAATTCGTGTTTTCAAAGTTGGCCAAATTGGCCATTTCATATCTAAATGCGTTTATTGAATGTCAAACTGTTAATTTTAATGCACAGTGATGATAAATAACTTCCAAAATGCAATTCTTCTATTCCTGATCTACTAATTTGTAAAGATTATCCATATTTTACCTATATCCTAACACAATCAATGAGTTGCTAGATCGTAACTTTTTCCCAAATTTGTTTCCCTACTCATTTGTTGTTGGCTGTTATGTGGCTATTTATTGCCACAGATGACATTTTTAGCACAATTACTAATTTCATATAGAATATTATCATGATTAACAAAGACTGGCTAATTTGACAAACTTTAAAATATGAATGCTATATTTGAGGAAAATAAATAAATAAATAAAAAATAGTGGCTGAGTTGGCCCAAGTCACAAACAAGATTCATTTTTTTATAATTTTTTCCAGGATTATTATTACTCATTTATTCTTTTTATACTTTCCTTTTGTTTTTTTTCCCTATTAAGACGTTAAAAATGCTTAAGGGTTTAATCCTCCAATTGAACAAAGTGTGAGGGTGAATTAGACACTTAGCCATGAAAATATTCCCAAATCGCCTTCTTTCTCCTCCGCAATCCCACACGCGGTCTACGGAAGCGGCGACGGCGTGGCTAAAACATGTAAAGATCACCGCTGCACGGGACCCAATTCGTTCACGGTGAGTTTCTTTTTTATTGCTCGGTTGATTTGTGAGTTATGTCTGCCTCTGGGCTTCTAGGAACAAGAAGAAGATTATGTTCGTTTCTATTTGCGACGAGTAGCAGTAGGACGGCTGCAACCTCTGTCCTGTGTTTTTCTTGTCGATCGTATACCTTGTTAAACTTGGTTAGACCCTTCGCATCAAAAACTGTTATTGAATCGGAAGAAGTAACATCTGTCACGGTTTCCTATCTGAAGAACTCGTGTGGGTTGTCCTTAGAATCAGCTAAACATGTATCCAAGCATGTGAATTTTGAAAGCCCAGAAAGACCCGACTTGATTATTAATCTGTTGAAAGAACAGGGTTTCACCAATGCCCAGATCTCGAAAGTCATAAAGTGGCAGCCTTTCCTGCTTAAGGCCAACCCTATGACATGCATCTTGCCCAAACTGGAGTATTTCCGCTCTTTGGGATGTTCTAATGCAGACATTGCGACCATCTTTTCCAGAAATCCAGGTTTGCTGATGCTCAGCCTTGAGAAGCGCATTGTTCCTTGTTATGATATGATAAAGAGTGTACTTCTGATTGACTGTAAAGTTCTCAAATCCTTTCAATGTAATCTATCACGTCACTGTCTTGACCCAACAATTCTTGCCCTGAATATCCAAAAAATGAGGGACCATGGGATGCCTCCTTCTTCCATCTCTTTCGTATTAACATCTTGTCCATCCATATTGTTCCAAAGACCTTCAAGGTTCTGCAAAATTCTGAATGATGTCAAGCAAATGGGATTTGATCCTTCGAAGTGCTACTTTGTCTCGGCAATGCAAGTGCTCAGCACTAAGAGTAAGCTGACAATGGAATCGAAATTGAATGTGTTGGAAAGTTTTGGTTTGTCCAGAGATGAAGCCTGGACAGTATTCAAGAAGCAACCTTCGTGCATGCACTATTCGAAAGAGAAGATCACTAAAGTCATGGACTTTCTTCTAAACCAGATGCAATGGAAGCCAGAAGAATTTGTTAGGTTTCCATCAGTATTTCTTTACAGCCTAGAGAAGAGAACTGTCCCTAGGTGCTTTGTTGCTCATGTTTTGCTTTCTAAGGGGTTGGAAAAGGAGATAAGACTGTCGAGCTTGTTGGTTTCCTCAGAGGACATGTTTGTGGAGAAATATGTCACCAATTACCTGGAAACTGTGCCTCAGCTACTTGATCTCTACAAAGGCAAAGTGAGTCTGGCTGATCTATGAATTGACCCTTATCTCGCGCACTGAAAGTATTTTTGTCTGTCCTTTCTGATAGAGGTTTCCTACACTGGGTTTTGGTCTATTTTGTTTATCGATTCTTCTGTTTGCTGCTCTAAGGACTTCCCTGGGCACGTTCTGTTCTAACCATTGATGTTCCCTGCAAGACAGCTTTTTGCTGATGACTTTTTGTTGAAGTGAACATGCGGCTTTATGCCTTAATCTGATTATAATCAACTCATAAGCTTTGTTTCAGATGTCTTGACCATGGAATTGATGATCAGGTACGCTGCCTGGTCCTTGTGGATTAGGCCTAAATTGTTCCTTTGGTTTTTTTTTTTTTGGGATAAATAATCATTCTCATTAACCGTAAGACATATAGTATCTAGTATGTACGGGTAAAATTCAAATTTAGTTCCCTAACTTTAAGAGTCATCCTAATGTGATTCCTTAATTCAAAAAGTGACTATTAAAATCCCCTAACTCAACTCGTGTGTTCTATTCTGGTCCCTATAGTCAATTAAGGCATTAATTTGGACATAAATTGCTTAGGTGGCACCCTCAACTGTCATGTGGCATTCTTTTTTATAACAATAAGTGACAAAATTGGAAGGATAATAAATCTTAGAGTAGAATAGATATAGATAAATAATTCTAAGGACCCAAAATGTACTTTAACCCAAAACGTACTCGACCACATAATGTCGAAGCCCAGTTTGCTCGCCTTTAACGTGTCACTGCCAGGTTCATCTAAAAGATTATTGGGCTCAACCTTCAGCGGGTTGCAGCCGCCACTGCTTCAATTGGTATAGATGGTCCTGCAGGGGCAGCGATTGCGGTAGGGGCAACCGAGTCGGCTGAGGCGAGGCGAGGCTCGGTATTTGATCTTTGTAAATGAATTCTTCCACGGTCAAGGAGCTCGGCGCAACCATGAGCCTTTCCTACGCTTCTTCAGCCTCCTCGTCGCGTTTTAGGAACACTTCAGTGGCGTTGATTGGATGCATTTTCCATTTCCATTGATTGTAAAGTCGATGGATCTTCTACAGCTGCCGGCGAGCTAGTGAACATGTGTTCTCCTTAATCTTCTCGATCGTTTCTTCTAGAAGTTTCTTCCGAGTCGAGTCGGCGACAATGGATTTAGATCAGAAATATGGGTCCAATTCGGCTAGTCGGATTGCCCGCCAGATTCCATTGGAGTAATCAGCATTCGGATCGAAAAATTTTCAGGCATCATCAATTAACCCAGATCCCACGATTTTGTCGAACCTTTTCGACACGAATGAATGTAGAATGGGAAGCGACAAATCGACCCAGAGGGAGCAGCATTCGTACCTCCGTCGGAATTCCACATCATCGTTGACCGAATCTTCGATGTATGAATTGGAGCCTTTGGCGATGATCGGGTCGGTCGAGGATCGATTCCCCGACTAGAGAGGCCTCGTGTTAGAAATCGGTGGCGCTAAAATTCAAGTCGGGATCGACTATTCTAAGCAAATGGTGGGGGACACCACGACATTCCTCCTCAGTGACCTTGTTGGTCAAGACATTTAGAGCTTTTCGATTTATGTATAGGCAAGACCATATGGCCCTACGGCTCTGGAGTGTGGTCCAAGAAGGAGTGGGTCTGGCGGAGATTGACCTGGATTGACCCGGAGTATGGTCCTGCTCATCGACGAAGAAGATTGGGGAAGAAGAAAAAGATTGGGTTAAAGTGGGTCATTAGGATTATTTATTTGTGTCTATTCCACTTTGAAATTTATTATCCTTTTAGTCTTATCACTTATTGTTATAAAAAAGGATGCCGCGTAACAGTTGGGGTGTCATGTAGGCAATTTCCGTCTAAACTAACGTTTTAACTGACAGTAAGAACCAGAATAGGACACACGAGTTGAGTTAGGGAATATTAATAGTCACTTTTTGAGTTAGGGGACCATATTAGTACGACTCTTAAAATTAAGAGATTAAATTTGGATTACCCTAGTATCTACTATAGAAATATAGCAAAGGAATAATGAACGCGTGTCTCAACTGTAGGGCTCACACATTTTTTAGTACTCATGATACCGTAACGTGAAGAAAACTTCTTTAAATTTTCAAAATATATTTGGTATCCAAGCTTACAGATTGATAGAGATGGACCAAGAAAACAAATAGAGATACAAACTCACATATTAAGAAACCAAACACTATTGGACTTAGACGCCAACACATGATTGGACTAATAAGTTATCCACGTATAAAACATGAATGGTGACTCAAACAAATGAAAAAAACTAAAAAGACACAATCACTTAATTTATTATTCCTAAATGTGTGCAGTACTTATTCATTAACTGCTTTTTGCATCTCATCAAATCTACGAAGACTAAAACAAATTACTCGAATCTGTCTGACATAGAGTATCGGATGAATCAAACAATGCTCCTAGTAATGGTGATAAAATATTTTTAATCGGGTGAAATAATGACAATGATTAACCAGCTAAACTTAGATATTGCCATCGACCAAAAACATGAAAGAGAAGAGGCAAGTAATGATGGGAATCATCATTGCATAGTGACTAGGTTAGTTCCTGTCTTTCATTTCGTAATATTTTGTGCAAAATTTCATTTACCGCAGGTATGTGTTACATGATAGAAAAGTTTTTTCAAGTTATCATTTTTTGAGTGTTTCACAGGCCGTTGAGTTTTTTATGTGTATTTTATCAATTTGCTGTTATATTTCATGTTGTATATACCGCGGTATGTGATTTACTGCGGTGCATGAGTGAGGTAATTTGTTTAAATATCATTTTATATCAAAGTATCATATATAAATATATAAAATCACAAAAAAAAACACATATTTTGGCATAAATATTAACTTTATTTTTTATTTACAAAAAAATGATTATATTAGAATAAGCTAAATATTAGAAATAAGTATGTTGTTTTTGTTATTTTATTAGCTTCTATTTTATCATAATTTTATATGCGCTTTCATGTTCAATAATTAGATGATGTGTCCCTTGACTCTAACTGAGTATAAACATCACTTACTATTGATGAAATAGACATTCAAATAAAAAAACGGAACCATATCATGGCGTTCATACATAAATGAATCTTACCAATTATGCTAAAAAGGAACTCGTGAAAGATATGTCAATATCCTAGTTCAAATCAGAGAATGTTATGATTTTTACTATCTGAAATATGAAAAACAATTGGATTAGATTCTACGATTACAGTCATGATTTTGATCCAATTATACGACTATGATTTATAGAAAATAAAAATGATTCTACGTGGAATTCCGATTTTGACAACCTTAGTTGAGGTTACAACTTACCGGTTTCAATCGAACTGTGTGTAAGCATAGGTATCTAATCGTTTAAACGAAAAAGCTTGAGGGCGAATTAGGCACTTAGTCATAAAAAAAGGAACTCCAAATTGTCTGCCCCGGGCAAATTGCATGCACAGCCCCTAACATTTAATTATTATTTCTGTTATAACCCTAACCTTCATTTTACTCATACAATACCCTAATCTCATTAAAATGTTTCATCTTGGCCTTTTTTTTGGATGGAAATCAGTATATTGGATGGAAAAGACCACATCAGCATTGGATTAAAAGGGAAAAAACTAGTTTTAACTCCCTAAAAATTTTCTCTTTGCCAAAAAGACCTAAAAACTCTTGAATGTAACAATTGGACCACCCTTGTCACCACAAAAAAAAATCAAAATTTTGATCAACCTTCACGGTTTGATACCCTTTTTCATCCTCTTTAACTTTCTCTTATATCATTTCTTTCAAAGCCCAACCGATTTTTGTAAATCAATCTTCAAATATTCAGATTTCACAATTTCAGATTCAGGTATATGAAAATCCGATGAAATTTGAAAGAAATGATAAAAGAAGAAGTTAAAGAGGATGAAAAATGCTACCAAATCATGTGGGCGAATCAAAATTCTAGGAATTTTTTTTTCCAGCATGTTGCACCGCTGTGTAGATTAGTTTTCCAGTGATAGTGCCACTATGCCGGTAAAAAAATTTTCAAAATTTTGATCGGACTACATTGTTTAATATCATTTTTTATCATCTTTAACTTTCTCTTTTATCATTTCTTCCAAATCATAGCGGATTTTCATACATCCAAATTGAAAAGTTTGAAGCTTGATTTATGAAAATCCGTTGCGATTCGGAAGAAATGATAGAATAGAAAGTTAAAGACAATAAAAAAATGCTATCAAACCATGTAAGTAGATCAAAAATTTGGAATTTTTTTTTTCTAGCATGGTGGCACTGAGGCCGGAAAACTCATTGGCGTGACAGCGCCAAAGTGTCGAGAAAGAAAAAATTCCCAAAATTTTGATCGGCCTACATGAATTGGTATCAGTTTTTATCCTTTTTAACTTTCACTTATATCATTTCTTCCAAATCTCATCAAATAATTATATATTTGCATCTGAAATTGTGAAACCTGAATATTTGAAGCTTGATTTACAAAAATCGGTTGAGCTTTGAAAGAAATGATATAAGAGAAGGTTAAAGAGGATGAAAATGGGTATCAAATTGTGAAGGCTAATTAAAGTTCTAAATTTTTTTTTCGGGTGGTGATGAAGGTGGTCGGATTGTTAGGTTTTAAAGCTTTTAGGTAGCTTTGGTAAAAAAAAAGTTTTTAGGGAGTTAAAACTAGCTTTTTCCTTTATAATCTTATGCTGACATAGCCTTTTCTATCCGATATAACGATTTCGGTCCAAAAGAGTGCCAATTGAAACTTTTTAATGAGATTAGGGTATTATATGAGTAAAATGAAGGTTAGAGTTAGAAAAGAAATAATAATTAAAGGTTGGGGGCAGTGCTTGCAATTTACCCCTTCTCCGCCTGTAATACCAACACGCTGCTCACGGAAGCGACGCGCACAGCCAGAGCATGTAGAGATCGCAATTAGGTGAAAGGACAAAAGGATTATAGAAAGATTAACGTTTCAGGGGACCCACTTTGCTCACGGTGAGTTTTTGGTTTTTTATTAAATGAAGTTATTGGTTGTTTGATTTGTGAGCTATGTCGGCTTCTGGGCTACTAGGAAGAAGAAGATTATGTTGCCTTGTGTCTGCTACAAGTAGCTATACGAGAACTGAAACTTCTGTCTTTTGTGCTTCTAGTTGACCGCACACCTTCTTACCGTTGGTCAGATACTTCGCGTCCAAAACTATTATTGAATCGCAGGAAGAAACATCTTTCACGATTTCTTATCTCAGGAACTCGTGTGGGCTTTCTTTAGAATCTGCTAAGTATGTGTCCAACTATGTCAGTTTCGAGACCCCAGAAAAGCCCGACTCAGTCATTAATCTGTTGAAAGAACATGGTTTCTCCAATGCTCACATCTCAAAATTCATAAAGCCGTACCCTTTCCTGCTTAAAACTAAACCTACATGCATCTCGCCCAAGCTGGAGTTCTTCCACTCTTGCGGATGTTCTAATGCAGACAATGTGGCCATTTTTTACAGAAATCCGGTTTTGCTTGCATGAGCCTTGAGAGGCGCATTGTTCCTTCATACAATATCATAAAAAGTGTACTTCTCAGTGACCTTAAAGCTATCAAATCCTTTAAGGCTTATCTAGGATATACCTCTCTTGACTCTGCAATTCTTGCCCTGAACGTTAGATGTTTGACAGAGCTTGGGATGCCTCAGTCTTCGATCTGTTACACCTTAACAAGTTATCCATACATGTTGTTCCAAAGTTCTTCAAGGTTTTGTGAAATTCTGAACAATGTCAAGCATATGGGATTTGATCCTTTGAAGTGTTACTTTGTTTCGGCACTGCAAGTGCTCAGCACTATGAGCAAGCTGACAGTGGAATCGAAATTGGATGTGTTGGAGAGGTTTGGTTTGTCCAGGGATGAAGCCTGGAGAGTATTCAAGGAACAACCCTGTTAATGCACTCTTCAAAAGAGAGGATCACGAAAGTCATGGACTTTATTCTAAACCAGATGCAATGGAAGTCACAGGACATTGTTAAGTTTCTACCAATATTTACTTACAGCCTGGAGAAGAGAACCATCCCTAGGTGCTCTGTTGCTCATCTTTTGCTCTCTAAGGGGTTGGAAAAGGAGATAAAATTGTCGAGCTTGTTGGTTGTCTCAGAGGAGATGTTTGTGAAGAAATATGTGACCACTTACCAGGGAACTGTGCCTCAGCTACTTGATCTCTACAAAGGAAAAGTGAGTTTGGCTGATCTATGAGTTGACCCTCATGACTTATCTCGTGCACGGAAAGTATTTACGTCTTTCCAAGAGAGATGTTTTACTTTGTGGGTTTTTGGCTATTTCGTTTGTCAGTTCCTCCCCTTGGTGCTCCAGGAACTTTTTTAAGCATGTTCTGATCTAACCATATGGTGTTCATTGCAAGATGGCTTCTCCTGATGACTTGTGATAGAAATTATGAGAAATGCTCTTTGTCAATGTGATTATAATCAATTCATAAGCTTTGTTTCAGATATTTTGACGTGGGACTGATGGTTAGTTTCTCTGCTTCCACCTTGTTAATTGCATTAGGCCAATCTAAGGAAAGGATTCAAGTGCATCAAAACATGTATAAATTGGATAGCATTCTCTTACTATTCTATAAGGTTACATGTTGGTTTTCTGCTATTGTTCACAGGCTTCAGCATTAGATATAAATCCCTTGCTCTGTCATATGCACCCCCATCATTAAGATGGAGGAATCCTTACCTGTCATGAAGGACGAGTTCAGGCACATCGTGGCTGTGATTATTGGCTTGTTGGAAGCAATACGGGCTAGGTCTGACATAGCTTCTCTCTGATGCTGACTTGGGCTTAATTTAGAAATCCACACTACAGAATTTGATGCTCCAACTTCAACAGATTATCGAAGAAGATTATATGGTTTTAGTATCAACAACTGAAAACAAAAATCCAAGAAGATCAAACTCATTCCTTGTATGTTACAACTTTTAATGGATTATAGCAACATTTGTATGTGCCTCACAGCACGGAATAACGATCAACCATTAGGTAGGCCTTCACGTTTGACTAAATTTATCCAAAAAAGAAAAAAGAAAAAAAATAATATAAATTAAATTAATAAATGATATTGTACTTTCTTTGTTGAAAGATCGAAAGTCATGATGCCTTTTCTGTGGCCAGAGCAATATTTTGTGAAGAGCATACCCACTAAAATATATTGCTGGCTTCCCATGAAACTGCAGCTATTGGTAAGCAATTGCTGAGTTAAAGCTTATCGGTTAAAACCAAACTTCTCTAAGTTGAGGGGTCTTATCGTCTAAATAAACAAAGTTTGAGGGTTAATTAAGGCTTAGACGTGTAAAAGAATCTCCCAAAATGGTCCTGGAGCGCTTATATTCAATTCATAGACGTGCGGATATTATAATTAGTAATTCTGCTTCCACCTTGTTAAGGAGATTAGGCCAATCTAGGAAAAGGATTCATCTGCTTCAAAACATGTACCATTAGTTTGCTTCTAATAAGCTATTGGCTGAAAAGGCTTCGTCGGATGGATCATGCCAAGAGCAATGAGCTGCTTAGCCTTTAACCATTGAGGTCTCGGGGGTAGTCCTGAACAGATCATGCTCTGCAAAAGATCTCCTTATTGAGATCATCTCGTTTATAGGTAATGCCATTTGAAACCAGGAAATGTGTTATTTTGGAAGATGGATCTTGTGCGAGCAAGACTTTCAAGATTCATAGAAATTGAAGCATTAGCGACACATCTGTTTACTTGCAGGAGGAACTCATTTGCCCTAAACACAGGAAGCTTCCTTTCTCCCAGCAAGCAAGACGATGTAGTATTAAATTGATGGGGGCAATTAGGGCCGAAGGGGTTGTTTGGAAAACAAGGTTTACCAGTTAAGACACAGAAAAGAATGCATGCTAGACTTCTGATTGATAGAAACATTATTCTTAAATTTGAAACTAAATAGTGTTTTCAAGTAAAAGAGTTTGAAATTTCTGCTCTAGATGAAGGGCTTCAGTACTAATCCAAATTGAGTTGATGAACCCAATTTAGGGGGTGAAGCTCTCCCACCGCTCGTCAATTCATTTATAAGACTCGGAACCTAGGACCTGGGTTAAAGGGGGGATTAAGATCTTTCCCATTTGGACCAACAAAAGTTGATGATAAAAAATATCTGTAAGTAGAAACATAATTTCATGAATATAACTACCAGATCGGATGGTTTATTCTATTAGCCTGCGACAGTCTTCTACAACTTGTTTTAACGGATGACAGATTGTCTCAGTGTGTGTAATAGAGAAATTACTGCGGAAGAACCCATCTCCACCTGCAGGTTGAAAACATCCAGTTCTTCTGCCAGGCACAAGCGTTCCCTTGAGCCTTTTATCTTGGCCAGTAGGGAGGAACCCGACCCCAAGTTTACAGAGAAGCCTGATAACCACCAAGTATCGGATTTTGCTGAGCAAGCCGCCTGCTGTAGCAATGCCATCAACATGCCGGCCATAGGGATGCATTTTAACTTGATTAGCCCCTGTCCTGGAGCCAGCCACCTGACTAAGCAGGCACCTCAACATAACTGATGCTGAACTTCAACTGTCCCATTACATGCCTCCAGAAAAATGCCGTATCTGGTGCACCATCTGATTCATAGCTTATTCTTAAACATGTGCATTGCGCGCTTTCCAGAGAAACCACAATGTAGCTGAGAACCAGCCTGTGAAATAATGCCAACCAAAACAAGCAATAGCAGTGCTATTCTGTTTAAACTGTTTAAACCAAAACAACCGTATTTTCAAAGTCAGATATGCATTTAAATTTTCCTATGAAAACTAATTAATAAGATGCATAATGCAGCAGGTTTGTGTAGAAGCGAAGGTAGTTCATAATACCATTGAAAGAGTGCCAGAGTTCACCCAAAGAATGCATGGGAAATATGTGCTAGCCCAAGCAAGCCCTAGAGGAAAGTGCTTGCTGATAAATATTTATGATTAAGCATAACAAACACCCAACAAGATGGTTCAGACTTCAGAGTTTTTTCATGAAATCTTCAATCCAATCAGCAGCAGGATACATATGATTATGTTTGACTTGATCCAAAAGTAAACAGCAAGTTTGATATCTGGGCATTATATCTTTCCCAATCATTTCTTTAAACAGGTTGTAAGCCCACTCACAGCAATTTGCTCTACAGAGCCCATGAATCAATAACGTGTAGGTTGATATATCAAGGCTAAGATGATGTTTATGAACCATTTCATTCAGTAATTTACTCAACAAACTATCTGCCCTGCCAACTCTAAAGCAAGTCTTAAGCAATGGGTAATATGTTTGAAGATCAGGCTTGCAAAGCTGAATGCTTTCCATCTTCTTAAGGAGATCAAGAGCCTTCCTTTCTTGAGAATGATGGCAAAACATGGCAATCATCGTATTGTAGGTAGATGTATTAGGGGAAATTCCAAGCTTTGGCATCTCCACCTCAAAAACATAAACAGCATCTTGCACTCGGCCAGCTTGCCCCAGAATATGGATCAGGCAGTTGTAGAATAGAGTGTCAGGCTCACACCCAGCACTTTTCATTCGCTCTGCAATTTCCAAAGCTGCTTCATACTCCTCAGACTTTGACAAATAGGACATAATGGTGCTGTAGGTGACAACGTTTGGAGGACAACCTTCTGCTACCATTTCATCAAGAAGTTCATAGACTTTATGAATATTGCATTGGCGACAGTAAAACTGGATGATGGTTGAGTAGCTGACAACACAAGGGTGGCATCCTTGTCCTTTCATCTCCTGTATTGTCCAATGAGCCTCATCAATGCGTTTGGCTTTACACCATCCATGGATTAAAATGTTGAACGTTTGTGCATTAGGAGAGATATATGGTTTGAGCTGCAGGTAGATTTCGCGTGCCTGTTGAACCTTTCTCTCCTTGCAAAGGGTGTCAAGCAATATGTTCATAGATTCTGCATTCTTTTCCAATCCAAAAGTACCTAATGCATCAAACATCCTCACAGCATCTTCCCATTTCCCAGCCCCAGCAAGCCTTCGCATAACCTTCGATATTGTCTTAAGTGTGACAATGTTATTCTGGCGCATTTCCTCTAAAAAAGCCATCATAAGCTCTGTTTGCTTCATTTTTCCAAGTATGTCAACCATTGTATCATAGGCCTCAGGTGTATGTTTATAGCCTGTGCACGATCCTGCCCATCTAAAACCAATCAATGCAGATCTCCAGTCATCCTTAAAACGGTGGAGTAGCTTATCAACGAAATCAGGGGAAAGCTGCAAAGAATTGCATTCCCAACTATCCAAAAGACGCTTAAATAGCTCATTATCACCACGACATGAACAAATTTTGGCTACTACAGCGTCAATATCTGACTTTCTTACTTCTTGATGACTTGGTTCAGTGGTTGCAAGGGAAGAAGATTCAAGTGACGGAGAGTGAGAGGAAATCCCAGAAGAGAAGCGGTAAATAAGCTTGCCTGACAGATTTATAAGGACCCGTGTGATTTTAAAGCAATAATGTATATGGCAGGGGCAGGCCATGAGGTTGTACAAATGCAAGATATGTTGGCTCTCAGAAGCTGCAAGCAAGGAGCTAACCATTAATTTTTTGCTTTCACCACCAATTTTCCATTTTAAAGCAACAACTCAAAATAATCCACAAAGGAGAAAACAATTTAAAATTCCTCCATACTGCTTTCAAATGATTTCAGTTCATATGTCTTTTTCCATACCGAGACGAGTCCATAACAGCTAATGTTTAATCAAATTTGTAAGCAAAAGCTTGAACATGTGTGTATGACAGAATGACTCTGGGAATTATCTTGAACTGTGAATTCGCCCAATGGAATTAGGCATCAGACGCATTCATTTACGACCCTCGAAGACAGAAATATATTCATTAAAAACTCGAAACCGTGGAAAGTAGAGTGTTGATATACCTTACTCACCGAACAGGTCGGTCTGCAAGCCTTTTGCGACGGCGATGCTGAGCCGGTGGAGATGTCCGGAAGAACTGATAGATGGTCGGGAGCTGAGCAGGCCGGAGGTGGTGCCGCCGATGAAGGGGTACGAGGCAGGCGCCTGTCTGAGCAACTAGGGGGAGAGTCTGAGTCGGTGCGACGGTGTCGTAAGCGTGAAGACGGACCCGGGAGACAGACGCGACGGCATTAAATGGAAAAAGTACAACAGCAGGCCTTCAACTTGGCTGACGTGCACGATTTAGTCCCTCAACTCCAACTCAGTATATTCAAGTCCTCAAACTTTGGGAATTGGTACAAGTTAGTCCATGGCACCAGATGCTGATGGAGACAAAAATTCATACTTAATCCTGAATCTCTTTTTTGTCCAAACATAGGTAACTGTAGTTCATTTTTTCTTATTTTAGTCTATGTATGGGTTAAATTTAGTTAGTTTCATGTGTGCTTGTTATTTTTATAATAATTATATGATTGATAATATTTTATAAAAACACTTAAAAAATTATTACGACTAAAGATTTTAAAAAATAAGATAAATTATTATCAGCAATTGGTCACTTAAAAAAAGTAAATCAATTTATTTTCAAATATAAATTAGCTATTAGTTTGATACTCATTATATTGTTATTATAATAAAATATTATTTAAAGTTTGATATTTTAGTAATTATTATATTATTGGTGATATTTTTACGAGATTTGAAGAATTATAACTTTTAAAAGAAATTGAGATAGAAAATGATTTGCTAACATAATCACTTAATTTGAGAGACGTTTATTATTAGATAAACCTTTTTTCATAGCATAGGTAAAAAAAACTATCTTTTTCTATAAGAGAAAATAAATTGAAGCTTGTTTTTATATAAATAGCATATGATAATGCAATGTAAAATAAGGATAATTTGCCATTATATTGGAACACCTCATGGTAATACTCCAAAAAAGAAAACATATGGAGATAAAGACACTAAGAGTCTTAAAAATTGATATGATTAATTTGTTCATTCATTAAAAAGCTATTGAAAACAGAAAACAGTTACCATTGCACAATATACATACACATACTCACAAATAAAGACATGAATGTATATATATCACTAAAATTTTGTCTAAATTGAAACTTAACACTACTAGAATTCAAAAAAATCTATAGTCACTTTAAAATTTATTAGTTTTCACTTTGAAGAAATTTATATACATCATGTAACATTCAAGTAAAAAACATAATATGTAAAAAACACAAGAAAGAACGTAAGAAACATTAAAATATAATTTAGTACTATCATGCAAAAAGGGACGTGAAAAGAAACATAATCCCAAAGTAAGCCAAAGAAACATTAAAATATAATTTAGTACTATATGCAAAAAAGGACATGAAACATTTCTAAATTTTATATAAGAGATTATTCCTATTAATTTTTTATATTTTTATTTATATTTTTATACTTCCCAAAGTAAAAAATTAAAAACTATAAAAAACAAAGTAACTCGTAAAAAATATTCTAAAAATGCTTTTCAAGGTTATTGATTTGTCCAGTTTTGATTTATATAAATTTTCGGTAAATCAAGCTTAAGTTTAAGGACTAGCTCATGCGAGCTAGTAGTGAAGTTGGAAGGCAGCTGGTGCACTTAGGCTGCATTAAATTGACATTGGTTTAGCCTTGATCCAACAGAAATTGATCATTTTAGATTGGAGTTCAGGTCAAATCTGAAAATGTTGGGTTTTGCTAAAAAGTGGGTTTGGGTTTCAAATGCATTTTTTAAGGTAAAAACCTCAAAAGTATTTTTATAAGTGTATAAGAAATGATATTTATAATATTTAATAGTGTAGGAGGTTACTTGTATGGTTCTCAAAACTACATGATATAAAACCACATTTGACAGTTTAATTTTGCCAGACAAGTGAGGGGGAATTGAACCATGACACACCATTGGGTCAATTGACCTGACGCTCAGGAACCAACCGCATTTTGTTTATTTTACCCCATAGTAGTTTATGGAGTTTGTTATGATGCAATTATGCATATTTATTATTTGGATAAAATTGAAAAAATCAAAACATTGAAAAAATGGTTTGGTTATTTGATTCAAGTTGGTTCAAAACCAAATCTCATGTTTTCGTTATTGGGTCAGAAAGATTTATGGCATTTGCAATTTTTCCTTGTCCTGATGGAGCAAGGGTGAACACATTTTATAGCCAAGCTTGTTACATTTTAAGTTGTACAATTTTTTTTATTTTGGATCACTGTTTTCACTTTCGCTCTCAATTGTTGCTCTTGCTCCTGCTTTTAAATGGTTTTACGTACTTAAATTTAAAAAAATGACGCTTTTCTGTTCTAGCTCTCACTATCCACTCTAGCTTTTAAAATACTTTGTGCAACTTAAGTTACATTTTACTGTCAAATCCCTCCCGTTCAAACCGGTAGGAAGAAAGTGGTCAGGACTCGGAAACCTCATACCAACTCCAAGTATTTTTCTTCCGAATCTTCAAAAGCTTCAATTCCCTTCTTTACTCCCACGCCACCAAGTTGGCTATAGGGGTGATTATTCGGTTTATTCGGTTTAAACCGAACCGAATTAGTCGGTTTATTCGATTTTCGGTTTTGGATGCTAAGAAACCGAAATAACCGAATTCAAACCGAACCGAAATATTTCGGTTCTGTTCGGTTTAAACCGAATTAACTCGAAAAAATTGTAATTAAATTCTATAAGAGATGAAATGAGATAAAGATATCATTTTTCTTTTCAAATTCCATTCAATATAGAAGATTCATTGTCCATGGAAAGAAAGAAAATAAGAATCCAAGCTAATTTGCATTAGTTGGTAGCATTATTGTTCATGAAACAAATAAAAATTTTTTTGGTTATTTTGGTTAGCGAATTAACCGAATTCTAAAACCGAAACTGAATTTTTATTATTCAGTTTCAACCGAAATCGAACCAAATTACCGAATTAACCGAACCGAATTTCAAATTTTTTTCAGTTTTTCTATTTTTTCGATTTAAACCGAATACTGATCACCCCTAGTTGGTTGATGGGGTAGGTTGAAGAGGGATGGTAATGAGAGCTGGTGCGGGCCTTTGGTTGACAGTTGACATGGATTGGGCCAGGTTTGTTGAGCACGAATTGGCAATTTTGAGTGAAGTCAACTACAAATGACCGTTAAGCTCGTTTGGTTGTTAAGGTGGGAAATTGGGAGCATACAAGCAAAATCTGGGGGACACCGTGAACGAACACCTTGAGCAAAATGACCATATCTATTTCTCGTATTGAGCTGTTAACAAGTTCCAAACGACAGAAGGGAACAACCCTCTGAACCGACCACCTTGAAATTGAAACGCAAAACGCAAAAACTTCCAACACAAGTAAGCAATCCACAATGTTTATTTTCCACAGCGAAAACTCTGTAACCATGCCTAAGCCTCAAACACTAAATCAGTCTGAGAAGTCCTGAATCAAACCAGGTGACCCTTATCGCAAAATGCTGCCTAGCAAGAGGCCATGTGGACAATCAAGTCGATCACACGGGAACTGCACAAGCAAATAAAGGATCGTAAGCAAGGAAATGAGACGACGAAGCTCCAGAAAATACTAATGTGAACGTCAAGAATAGGCTGGCTTTCTTTACCTGTAACCCCACTCGTTGTCATACCAAGCGACAAGTTTCACAAAGTTGGGACTCAGGGCAATGCCTGCTTTGGCATCGAAGATGCTTGACCTGAGAAGATGAAAAAAACATTAGGATCTTGTTGCGTGCTAGTATAACATTGAAATATAACTTGTAATTCAACAGAATCAGATACCTATTGTCACCAACAAAGTCTGTCGACACAACATCATCTTCAGTATAACCCAGAATGCCCTTGAGCTTGCCTTGTGAAGCCTCCCTGAAGATCAGCAGCAATGACATGAGAAATCGAACCATAATAATAAAATTCAGCAGGCACATCAATATATGAATTTATTCTATAGGAAAAACAGGTAGAAGATGAATAAGCACACTTACTTGATAGCAACTTTGATCTCATCATAGGATGCTGCCTTCCCAAGCCTGACTGTGAGGTCAACAACTGAGACATCCACCGTAGGAACACGGAAAGACATTCCAGTCAACTTGCCATTAAGAGCAGGCAGAACCTTCCCAACAGCCTAGAAACCAAGATCAGGGTGGGACTATGGTTAAAAATCCTATCGATAGTAGCATTGTGGCAGCAGCAGAAAAGATCTGGACAAGATATGCATACCTTGGCAGCACCAGTGCTGCTAGGAATAATGTTGAAGGAAGCAGCTCTACCACCCCTCCAGTCCTTGCTTGAAGGTCCATCAACTGTCTTCTGCGTGGCTGAATCCAGAAATCACAACACCAACATCAGTATAGCAACTCAGTTTAACTAAATATGGAATTTGAAATTGCTCCAACACTGAAACACAACTAACCGGTGATTGAGTGGACAGTGGTCATGAGACCCTCAACAATTCCAAACTTGTCATTGATAACCTGTCATCAAGTTCATGGTGAATTAGCAAGATCCTTAAATTTGGTTTCACACAAGCGCTAGAAACCAAATGGCAATGGGACAGACCTTGGCCAAGGGAGCAAGACAGTTGGTCGTGCAGCTAGCATTTGAGACAATGTTCAATTCTGGCTTGTATTCCTTCTCATTCACACCCACAACAAACATGGGAGCATCCTTGCTGGGTGCAGAGATGACAACCTTCTTAGCACCACCCTGAAGAACCCAACCACACAAATCAAATCGATCATCAATCCAATTAGGATACCTTGCAAACCACACAAGACCAGTTACCACTTCCTATCCAAACAACACAGATCTCATATCTGAAAACACCCGAACAGCTCGATTCAACCCACAACATTTTTGCAAACCTTATAGATCTCCAGTCCAGAGACAGTTCTAAGAAGAAAAACCAAACGAATCTAACCTTCAAGTGAGCAGCAGCCTTATCCTTGTCAGTGAAAACTCCAGTAGACTCAACAATGTATTCAGCTCCGACCTCGCCCCATGGAATCTCCTCGGGGTTCCTAAAACACCACACAGAAATCACTCAAAACAAAGCCCCCAGACAAGAAGTAAAAAAAAAATTAACAACATCGCTACAAAACCAAGTTCTTACCGGATTCCAAAAACTGTGACCGGCTTTTCACCGAAGAGAAGGGTCTTAGAGTCCTTGACCTTCACTTCATGGTGCTTCCACTGGCCGTGGACGGTGTCGTACTTGAACATGTAGCTCTGCAAGCAACGCGCCCGATCCGATAAACAAACCATTTCCCAACAGAAAACGCTAACAAACTATGAGGAGAGACCGCCATTACCATGTAATCAGTGGTGATGAAAGGATCGTTGACGGCGACGAGCTCGACATCGTCCCTCTGCAGGGCAACTCTTGCAACCAGACGACCGATTCTTCCGAAACCTAAACACAAACACAAGTCGAATACATTGTTCCAGCATCTGAAACTAGAAAAAACGGAGAGAACAAATAACCAAACAAAGGATGAGATGATGAGACTTACCATTGATTCCGATCTTGATCTTCTTCTCCGAAGCTGCGAAAACCGAACAAACAGGTTCGCGTCAATGGAAAACAACATCAGAAGAACCAAAATCACAGAGAAGAACAACAGAATAAGAAAATACCCATGATGATGATCACAAGGAAGTAGTAGAACAGAGCAGGGCAGAGCAGAGCAGTTGTAGAGAAGGCGAGTGGTTTTGTGGGAAACGTCGGGTGCAAAATGGCGAATATTTAAAGGGGGAGGGGAGGAGGCAGTACGGTTTGGTGGGTGTCACGTGAGAATGTGTGCGCCTCTGTTTTCCAACATTTCCTTCCCATCCTGGCGTGGGGAAAAAGAAAGCAACGCCCAGGATTAAAATGCGACGGTGAAGCGTTTTTTCCGCCGCTGTTTTCCTGAGAGCCTAGAAGAATGAACTTGACGCGCCGCCCACTGAGTTTGACAATCACGTAAGACCTTCCGATTTGAAAGCTCCATATGTAAGATTTTTATATTTACATCTTTCTTATTCAGAATAAATTTTATTTAAAAGTGAATGTGTGTGTATATATATATATTATAAATTTATTTAATTTTTATAAATGTTTTTTTAGGGATAAAAATTTAATAATATTATAAAAAATTTACTTTCAATGGATTATTATGCCTCTATATTATTAAATTTTAAATAAATTTAATTCTAAGAAATTGCAAAAATAAAAATAAAATATTTTATATTAAGTTGAATTAAGTTAAAATAAATTGTGTGTTAATACTTAATCTACTTTGGTGATGCCTTTGTTTAAGAATGTTGTTTAAGATTAACATAATGTTGAGATAATTTATGTATGATTATGATAATTTCTCTAAACTTTTAATTCTAAAGCTATTGTTAGACAGTTTTGCAACTTTTAGAGCTAAACACTAACATTATTCTCATATAGAATCAACGTTATAATGTTTAATGCCACAATTCAAATGTAGGTGCATATATGATAAGAAAATAATGCAATGTGGTTATTTTCTCATTAATATGATGACATTTACATCTATATGATTGAATAGGGATTCATTTTTAAGTAATATAAGATATTTTTTTCCAGGTGAATTACAATTTACTCCTGAAGTATATATGAAATTACATTTTGTCTCTCCTATTTTAGAAGTATACTTTTTGCTTTTTGTCCTTTTAATACAATTCAACAATAACTTCTAAAATTTTAATTTAAATATTAAGATAGTCATTTTTTTTTTGTAATTTCAATCTGTATAGTATTCTTTTATAGTTAATGGACATTAACATTTTAAATTATCAATTTTTTCTATAAATGAAAAATAATATTTTTTAAACTGTTAATTTTTTGTAAAAAAATACTCTCTCCGTCCCAAAAATTTTGCTCCATTTTTTTTTGATAATTAATATATAATTTTTTATTTTCGAATTTTAATATATAAATACAAAATTTTTGTATATGAATGATAATTCAAGATATGTAGTTTCTAAATATATTTTTTTTGATTTTTTTTTAACAAACAATAATATGAATAAAATTGAGTCAAAATATAACAAAAAGTCTAATATATCAAAATTTATAGGACGGAAGGAGTATCATATAAGTTAAGATTTCAAAAATTAATATCAAACTATATTAGAAAAGCAGAGTAAAATATATATTTTTGAAACAAAATGTGATTTCGCTGGCAAATTGTAAATACCCCTTTTTCCCCTTTCTTAAGCTGACGTATCAAGCAATGTCATGTAATGAATCTTTTTGCGAAGCAAAAAGAAGAAAAGTCGACGAAGGCGAACATGGGGGAGTGAGTTGCACGCGCTTGACTCGGAGTGGCATTGGAGATCTATAATTGTTTGGGGCCGGTGAGATTTCGTAGGGTGGGGGTTCGAAGCACGTTGGTAGGGAGACGGAGGCGGAAAACGAGAAGCGTCGTTGGATTTGACTCCGATCGGCTCTGGAACTGGAAACAGATTCAATTATAAGTATTTTCGGTACGTTGAAAAGTAATTTCCTTTCCAATTTCGCCGTCTGCGTCCCGAATATGCCAATGGAACTATTTCTAGATGGTTCTCAGAACTTGTTGGGCAAGTCAAACATGAAAACTGGGCCTAGTTTCCAAATCTCGGGCCAGCTTGATCTGCCAGAAAACACTTTTTCGCCCCAGTAAGCCCAAACTTAACTTGCCCCTGGAACAAGAAAAAAAGGGCATCCCCGGTCTAGTTCTACTAGTACTTCACGAAAGAAAGAAAAATATAGAGTTGCATCTACTTGGATTCTGTGTTCGATCTCGCGTCTTCTCCCTCGATTCTTATCAGTGACTATTCCTCAGAGGTAGTCTTCGAGAACATCTTCTTCAAATTTGCGCTCTGCGATTTCTGGTGGATTCATTTTCCTGTTTTTTTTTTAAAAAAATTTGGAGTTTAGGGTTTTTTTGGTATTATTTTGGAGCCGGATCGCCTATTTATCTTGTGCTATATGCAGGTTTTAGAAGATGAAGCTCGATACCACTGGCCTGGAATCGACTGCGCCACTCTTCGGTTCTGGAAGTAGCGGTGTTGATACCGTTTTCGCTGCGCCTGGGTTTGAGCTGCCTTCTGTGAATGACGTGAGTTTGATTTCGTGTTGCTATTTTTTTTTAATACATGTTTTTTTAGGAATGTGAACCCCATTTCTCAATCGTTTGTTTTTTTTTTCCAGTTTGATGGGTTTCAGAAGGATGCCGTTCAGATGGTCAAACCTGCCAAGGGAACAACCACCCTCGCCTTCATTTTCAAGGAAGGCGTGATGGTTGCTGCTGATTCAAGGGCAAGCATGGGTGGCTACATTTGTACGTATCATGATTGATTGTTTTATAGAAATTCAGTGGCTGGTGAATGTAGCTTCTGCTAGTTGTTGTCCAGTGAATGTTGCTTGTAGGTTTCACTTTACCTTTTTGTGTGTGTGCGGGTGTGTGGGTGGGTTGAATCTCGAAGGATTTCTTTCCCCAATATTTTGGTTTGGTAGGACAATGCTGTTTTGTTTCTCTGTTTGATTCTTTTCAATGCACTAGAACCATGTTATGGACGGATATGGTATGCAGAAAGCATTCAGTCTGGGCATAGCTTCTTTATCTATAGTATATGGTATTAAGTTGCAAACTTATTACTCAATTATTTTAGAACGGTCATACATGTGCAATATTTTTATGATAATGATCCTATATATTGTTTAGAAGAAAAGAGTATCATCCTTGTGGGTATGCTCCTAACAGCTATTAGTTTTTGGTGTGTCTGTGCTTTGTCTATCCAGAGAAAATTCACAAGCAGTCATGTGCATGCTAACACTGTTGACTTAAACCTTCTTATTCTGGCTCTGGTTCTTATCATGCAAAGTTGATTACTGCATTGTGTTTATCTTCTTCTCCCATTCATTTTTCAGCATCACAATCCGTTAAGAAGATCATTGAAATAAATCCTTACATGCTTGGCACAATGGCTGGTGGAGCCGCTGACTGTCAATTTTGGCACAGAAATCTGGGAATCAAGGTAATCGCCTCAGATAATGGAACAAAGTACACCCTGTGCACACAGAGATAGATATATATAGAGTGAGAGAGAGCACATAATCTATGATAAGACCCATGAGGTAGAAAGGAGACAATGATGGTCTTTCAAGTTGTGGTCTCACAGAAAGCTTAAAAACCTAATTATTGTGCATACCCAGCTGTATTCCTAGCACACATTGCTGTAAATTGATAGTGTTTATTTTCTTGTGGTTGCTGTGAGTTCTGATGAGAAATCAGGTAAAATGAATGGCTGTAAAGAGCATGTGCTTTTGGGTGGCAGAAACATGCCCCAAGTAGTACCCTGAATGCATATTTAAAAGCTTTAATGCTGATGATTCAAGATTGCTTCCTCATTTTAGTTCTTCAAAATGAGATTTGACCTTTCTCTTGATTTATGTACAAAGGACACTAATGACTGTGATTTATATCCTATTTTTAAGTGCCGGCTCCATGAATTGGCCAATAAACGCAGAATTTCAGTCACAGGAGCATCCAAGCTGCTGGCGAACATTCTTTATTCCTACCGTGGAATGGGATTATCTGTAGGAACCATGATTGCAGGGTGGGATGAGACGGTATTTGAACAAACCTCCATCTCATGTGTGAACATATATATTATATGTTTACAGTTTGAATCCTTGCTCTCATCTGATTGCAATATGTATGTTGTAGGGTCCAGGATTGTACTATGTGGACAGTGAAGGGGGAAGATTAAAGGGCATGCGTTTCTCTGTTGGTTCTGGTTCACCATATGCCTATGGTGTACTTGACAATGGGTATGCTTAATTTCATTGTGATTTAAATTTACTGTTCCATTTGCATTAAGAAATTGATTTCTAGGTCTCCATTGTGTCTCTGGAAATTTCACATATAGTATTCTGAATGCTGAGGAAATTCACATATTTTTATTTTTTTACTTTTTTTTTGGGGGGGGGGGGGGTCTTTGAAGTGAGAGGAAGAGCAACTGTAAAAGAGGGATGAAGAAGGGGGGGTTTTGGGTAGTATTTTGGAGTTAAGACTAGTTCTGATGGAATATTTGGCACAAATCTAGGTACCGGTATGACATGTCAATTGAAGAAGCTGCTGAGTTGGCAAGGAGGGCTATCTACCATGCAACTTTTAGAGATGGAGCTAGTGGTGGAGTTGCCAGTGGTACACTCTCTCTCTCTCACACTTTGTGTGTGTGTGTGTGTGTGCGCGCCCCTTCCACATGAACGTGTCATAAGCAGTGTACCTGGTTAAGTTTGTTTCTTTTTTTTGTCTTGCAGTTTATTATGTGGGACCAGATGGATGGAAGAAGTTGTCAGGTGATGATGTTGGGGAACTTCACTACAAATACTATCCGGTCATGCCAAGCACCGTAGAACAGGAAATGGTTGAAGTAGCTGGGGCTTAGATGGAGCTTGGTCTTCATGGACAGAGTTTGAAATGTCAGCTGACTTTCGTGGATTTGGATGGAAGATAGCTTTTGATGCCATGATTATTCATGCACTGCAGTTTAATGTTGAGACTGCCCAATTCTTAATTGGGTGCCTGATTGTACCATATACCCCTCTGTGTGATATTTCACTGCAAATGTGAACTTTTCTACTGTAGCTCTTGCCATCTGGGTTTGGATCTTTTTCCTTGAAAACAATTTTCTTTGATACTTCCACCTTTTGGTTGACAAACATTTAATAAACGTGGCTGATTATTTGGTTCTAGCCTTATGCTAACTTATGATCTTGTTTGGCATATCTATATTCTCTGCTGGAAGCTGTTTCAATAAATTTCTGAACAACTTTAACTGCGTGGTGCATTCTTAGATGAAGTAGCCAAATGTACAGGTGAGTCCATGTGCATCAAAATTTGCAGCTTGTCACATCAGTACATATTTTACTTGATGCAAAATACAAACTTGAGAGAAGGTGAAAGGAGACAGCAAGAAATCAAGTAGAGAGGAGGGCAGCAGTATGCTTTAAGTGGATGGGGATGCAAGCAACGACACGCAAGCTAACTTTATGCTTAAATCTTCTTAGGACCAGAATTGTTTCTCCACCCCACTGAAACAACGATAGGACCATCTTCTTCACAGGTTTCTTTTCGTCTGTTTTGTTGGTGATTGTTGGAGTCTCATCCCCATTGTGTTCATCATCACCCCAATGAAGCGGATAGCTTCTTAAGAACGCCCTTCTGTTGCGGTAGTCTTCATAGCGAAAACTCCTTGTCCTCATCTCATCTGCCCCCATTTGTGTCAGTCATGAAGTTAGTGCTTCGATGCATGCAGAAAATATGCCTTCTGCCCCTGATCCTCAAATTGAGATAGCTTATACAAGGTTGTCCTGATTAGAACACAGAAGTGACTGACAATAGAAGGGAGGGTGAGATGGAGGGTTTTATAGAAAACTGCCTATAGGATGATTCAGCAGAGGGGACATGTATTGTGACGACGCAATAACCTTTGGGTTTGGGTGTTGGAATTAAAGTACAATATGGGGCAAGTTGTTTCAGGATTGAGGGTGTAGACCTTGTCAATTTCTTCTGTTTTATTATGACGTGTTTCGTCGAACAAGGCTGGTAGATAACGAAATCTTTGTTGTGCTTGCAGGTCAGGGTAAATTGCCCGCGTTACCCCCAACCTTTTAATTTTACTTCTGTTCTAACCCCAACCTTCATTTTGTTCGTTGCGTCTTCCTAACATGGCTAAAACATTCCATTTTGAACCTTTTTTTGATGGAATCCGTTATATTGGAGGGAAAATGACATGTCAACATAAGATTGTAGGGGAAAATGTTTGTTTTAATCCTTGTAAATATTTTTATTGCCAAAAAAAACTATAAAATTTTCAAATCTCCCTCTCCTCCCTTCCCGACGGTGCCATCTCTGGTAGCCCCATCTTCGGCCTTCCTCTCCTCCCTCTCCTGCAACAACCTTGTACTCAATTTGCTCACCCTCTCCTCTGATTCCCTCTCCCCATCGCCATCGAGATGCCTCTTCCGATTCCGTTCCCTGATTCCCGTCGCGATACCCGTTCACCGTCGCAATTTCCCTTTCTTAGTTCACTATCTCCGTCAACACGATTTACCGTCCGAAGCACCCAGATGTCATCGGGATAGTCATGGACGGCATGGCTCTGTTGGTTGCCTTCCATGAGCGACGTAGGTTGCACCCGAACCGCCTTCATTTAACTCTATTTGGTGAATCGGGAAAGCTAATGGAGGAGGGGGTGAACGAATCAGGGATGGAGTACATGGTTGCCGAAGGAGAGGGAGGTGGATAAAGGTGGATTTCAGAGTCAAATCTGGGTGTTGTGGTGAATCGGGTGAGGCCAGAAAGGGAAGGGAGAACGACAGCAGCATGGAGAGGAAGGGAAAGTGGCGGCTGTGGGGGGTAGAAGGCCGGAGAGGGATGACAGTGAGGGGAAGGCCAGAGAGCGACGACGGCGAGGAGAAGAGATGAGAGTGGCGGTAGGTGAGGGAGGCGGACAGGGGAGAGGTTGTTCCAAGAGGGAGGTGGAGATGACAAGGAAGAAGCATGAGGGGTTTCTTGCTAGATTTGAAATTTGTAAAGCTTTTTTTGGTAAAGAGAAATGTTTACAAGGGTTAAAACAAACATTTCCCCTACAATCTTATGTTGACCTGTCATTTTCCATCCAATATAACGGATTTCATCCTAAAAAGGTTCAAAATGGAACGTTTTAGCCACATTAGGGAGGCACAACGAACAAAACGAAAGTTGGGGTTAAAACAGAAAAAATATTAAAAGGTTGGGAGTAAAGCGTGCAATTTACAGTTACAGGTCATATAGAAGACAATGGAAACAGTCTGCCTGTTGGGGAAGGAAAACAGACAAACTGACGGCCATGGCACGATGACTACAATGTGGAACTACACATGGGGTGCAGAATCCATGATAACCAGCTTGGTAATACAGGTTTATGACTTTAATCTTGTCAGTTTCGTTCGTTCTTGCTGGTGGTTTAGCATGAGAAATGCGTATGATATGTTCTGACATTTTAATTCATCATCTCCGAATTTCCCCTTTTGCGTTGCACCACCTAGGGTGTATTTCAATGTGGAAAAATTTCCTTTTCTTTTCAATTTTTGATAAATGTTTAAGTGCATGTTTTGTTTAAGAATGTGAAAAACCATATTTCTAAATTTAGGAAAACTTATAAAATAAAAAATTTTGTTAATTAGTGTTAGAAGTTGGAACAAATTATAAACGGCTGTGTTGGCTTTTACAAATCTATAATGCTAAAAACTACTAGCTAATGCTATTGCTAAGCGTAACCCATTCTCCGTTTTGCTGTTTTTTTTTTTGTTCTAGAATTAAGGACATTTGAAAGCTATTACATTATCTAATTAACAATCACTTAAAAAATTAAAAAGTAATTACTTTTTATAAATTATTTCTCGTGCCCAACTTTAAAAAAAAAAAATAGTAGAAAATATCTAACTTTTACAAAAAAAAAAAAAAGTATTAGATCATAGGCTTGGCTGCTGATGCTCGGGAACTTCATCGAAGCCCTGCATGTTGTAGTGTCTCTCATGTCCCTAGAACAGTGGAACAGTATGTGCAGATGCTTTGGCATCTTGGTATTAGGAAGGAGGTAAAGTCTCTTAAGTGGATTAATTGTCGTGCATCTCTTTATTGAGAGACTTAGTGTATGGTCCCTTTGATTTGATTAATGCAATTGATCTTCTTTGGCCAAAAAAAAAAAAAACTTTTACTAAAAAAGAAAAGAATATTTGAACTTCTCTAATTCTAAAGTGTTAAATAATATGTAAGTTGAGCAAATATTACTATATATTAAAATAATTACTAATAACTTATTTTTAAACATCATAGTCAAATATAAAAAAAATAAGTTTTTCTATATCTATGAAACAAGCGATATATTCAAATTTTTGTTAAAGAAAATTTAGAAAATAAATGTGAAAATTTTTCACAACTAAGCATCCTCTCCGATCAGACAGTCATGGTTCATCTATGATGATCACATCTTCATTTCCCTGGACAAAATACAATTCGCAAGCTCATATTTCTAAATAGTTGATTCAAACGATGTCAGACTAGGAATAAATTTAGTAATGTCTCCATTTTAAATGCATATTTATATATGCTTAAACACATCTGAAGGGCTTATAAATAAGGGTGATCTTGGTTTAAACTAAAAAAAAAATTGAAAAAATGAAAAAAGTTGTCAGGGAAATCGGTTTTAGGGTACCGATTGTAGTTAATAAGAGTATCTGTTTTGGTTCCATATCAGCATTCCCAGTCAGTTATTTCTGTTACTGAAAAAACTAAAATTTCTTTCATATATATTTGGGCTTCTCCTAGCCCAAAAGCCTCATTTACAGTTATCTGGGATTGAGTCACAGACATAACCCCAAACCCAAATTATTCTTAAACCTAACGACACACATACGGCTTCTACAGACATGCATGTGCCCTCGTCTCCTTCCCTCACACACCATTGGTTACAAACATGTACTTGTAGTTGTGAAACATGAAAGGAGGCAACTCCGCAAGCCTTTGCCCATCAGCCACAGCCAGAAGGTCCCTTCTGTCTGTCCTCATTCCGAGATTGAAGATTTAGCAGTAGGTATTTTTGAATTTTTCTTGAAATTTTATGGATCTTGTTATGTTATAAAGTGGTGTACACAATTTGCCTAAATCAAAATTATTTATAAATTGGTAATTCAGGGGTAAAAACTTACATTTATTATCAGAATAATTGTGTAATACATACTGAAGTTTAGATTCAGGTGTGTTCTTCTAAACTTCTTGTTATAAATCTTACTTTGTCATGTACATTCCTTCCGTACATGATTATAATAATTCCTTATGATTTTAATTATTCCTTGTTTCTTAAGTGATGCGATGCCCACAAATTTCGGTTATTTTGGTATAAGCTGAATTGAGCCGAACAGGGAAAAAAAAAAATCAGCTAGGTCTGAGTTCGGTTTATACCTTATCCACTCATTTTGTTTTACTATCCAAAACCAAAAATGGAACAAATCAACAAATTTAGTTCGGTTTAAATCGAATAAATCGTGCCTCACCTGCTACACGAAGACGGGGAGGATATCAAAAAATTGACATTACATGCTAGATCCTCATTCTATGTGCAATGCTGCCATTTTATTCCCAATCTTTGAAATCGGCTATTGTGCCTGAAACGCAAGATGTCCATAACAATATAGAAATAATGTCAGACTTAAAGTCATTACTAGAGGAGACCCGCGCTTCGATGTGGGCTTTATTAGACATGCGCTAGTGATGTAAAATGGTTTAGTTCTGATTAAAGCATATGATGGTAGATGAAATGATCTTTAAGTCAAAAAATGTATTGGCAGTTAGTCATTAGTCACATTGAGTTGAACCAAAGTAGATGAATTTTATGGACTAAAATTTAAGAGGTCATCAAGATATCCTTACGATTTCTTCTGCCTGGAACATAGACAAACTATAGTAAGACAAAACAAATAATCTGATTTTTAATTTGAGCTAACATGAAGCACCAATTTGTATAAAAAGTAAAAAAGAAATCTTGTCCCAAACATTCATTTGTTAAACCATAAACAGCGGGAAGTAACACATTGAGATGTTCCTCACAAAGAATCCCACAGTAGCATTCATCAGATCCTCTATACCATACCAAACATTAGAGAGGTCCTATAGATTACTCTTATAATATCTGTATTAAGAAATAATGGCAACAAAGATGTTCAATTAATGAACAAAACATGCACCCTGGTAGAAAGGATGTAAGCATGAAAGGCTTTGAAAGCAACCTGCCCAGAAGACAAAACCACCAGCATCCTCAATCCTTTGATGTAAAGAACTTGCTTTCATTACACTGTAACTTGCACAGAAAACATAAGAGATATGTCTATTCAAACATAGGTGGAAAATGGCTTATCAGTGTTGTATTTTCTACCTTTGAGTTTACTCTAACGCTGAATTAACTACTATAATTGCTAGCGTAGACAACCCTGGTACATTCCAAGCTTAGCAAGCACACAGAAACCTGATCCAGCTCTACATCCAACCAGCCTGGAATCACCAACTTTGATTGATTCAAATAAAAAAGGTAAATTCAATTAGTGAATATGATGAATACGAAACATTATTCTTAAATATCATTCCCAGTAGATAGTTTACTCATCATTTTCTCCGGATGAAGACATACGATCAAAAGCTCTTTCTTTTTATAACTCCTCATGCAACATGTTATTTTCCATGCTAAGTCTTTCATTCTCTGAAATAACTGATTGCAGTTGTTTTTCCAAGTTACTTGAATATTGTTGCAATTGTTGCAATTCAGAATAGGCAGAGGCTGGTTTGGAAGATACTGCATCATATAATTGTGTTTTCAAATTGGAGGTAAGAAACAATAGAAGGGAAGGATTTTGGGTTCCGGAAGAATGTTGATGAATGGCATAAAAACAGGAACTTAGCAAATGACCCAAACAGGCAGCTCAGCTTCAGGCACAAACATGGTCAGAGGTAGAACTATGCAGAACAATGTGAATGAGTAGTAGGGAAGGATAAGTTCCTTCAACAGGAAAAACAATAGGATCAGGTTTGCTTTTTCCCACATCGCTATCTGCAGAAACAGAGCATTGCCTGTCAATCAACAATATAAACAGACGTGGGGAAATGAATGGGAAGTTGAGTACCTAAAAGTACCTTAGAAGTTATGATCGCCTAACCGGAAAAGCTGCATTGCAAAAAATGCCCAGAAAAGATCATTCACGAAATAGGTAAAGGGACAGCTTCAACAAAGTAATGTCACTCAGACAGCATCCCAATAAACCTAGAAGCCGATAGTGCCCAGTAATTTGTTATTCAGCTTAAAGACCAGAACTTTCTTTTTGCTCTTCCACCAGGAACTACAGAATTACCAGCCATATTAAGATACCAACCCCACACAGAAAATAACCCATAATCCTAAATTACGCTTCAAGGACAAATATTTACATACACAAAGAGAAAGGCGAGAAAATGGGTACCTCCAACCTA
This sequence comes from Aquilaria sinensis, assembly GCA_005392925.1. NCBI lineage: Eukaryota > Viridiplantae > Streptophyta > Magnoliopsida > Malvales > Thymelaeaceae > Aquilaria > Aquilaria sinensis. Next base: position 56,192 of record SMDT01001277.1, read on the forward strand.
GCCTCGTTTCTGACTGGTGGCCCCCTAAACCGGCTGAGCCCCGCAATGAGCAATGGCGTCGACGGAGTCAGGCCGCGGCAGACCCATAGCGTAAACGGGAAACACTTCTCAAATGGGAACTAAATGGAGTTGATGTTAGCTCCTTCTTCATCCTCTCTTGCTTCCATGGATGGCTTAATGGGGAGAGAAACCCAAACCCGACTTTGGTCGCTCACGCAAGCCATGGAGTTGACCATTTCGCCCACCGTTCTCTGCACCACGTCTCAACAAAAATGTCCCCAGCAACGCCACGTTTCTTCTACCGCCATCCAACTCTCTCCACGCCTTCGTGCGTTCTCCTCTGCGAAGCCAAGCACCCTCCTCTAAACAGGGAAGAAACACTTGTACGCCCCTTTCAAAACGACGCCGCCACCAACTGAGTTATAATCGCCTGGCACCAAAAACAACGTCGTTTCTTAAGAACACGTGCTGTACCCAGGTCTAACCTCACGCCCTATACAGTATTGTATGTTTTCCATTTTTTTTTTCCTCCTATATTTGTATGTTTCTCTTTTTTTTTTTTAGTATACAGCGAAGCAAGATATAGGCATGTAACTAAGGGGGAGAATAGCAAACAGGTAGGAGTGAGCTGAAGAGACACTGCCGAAGAACAACCACGAACATATAGGAAGTGAAAGTCTCCAAAAAAGACATTAATTTCCTGTACGATAGTAATCAGAGGGTCTTAATGATTCCCAATCCCCTTTAATACAGCCAGTGCCTGGGAGCAATTGGACAGTATTATAATGCAAGGCTGGGAAAGCCTCCTAGCTGCAGTAACAGCTCCTTGAATGGCAATCAATTTTGCCTTTAAGACCGAATGACAACCAGTCCTATATTTGTATGTTTTTGTTTCTTGTGTTGGCTGCAAACAGTTTCGACAAAGCTTCAACTTTTAAAAAACTTTAATTTATCTTTAGTTGATTTCAATTAAATTATTTATAAGCTTTCTATAACGCTTCTTTTCTTTATGTGTTCAGCAAAAATTTCTGAAAAATAGATTAAAAGTGAGTATTTTCATATGTAGTGATCATTTGGTTTATATATGTAAAAATTTAAACTTTATACTTTAAGAAGCTAAGAAGAGTCTTTTGAAGTTTTTTTGGGAAAAGTTAAGCAGTTTTTATCTTTTTTTTTTTTGTGGGTATGATAAAAATATAAGAATTAGATATCTTCTAAAATAATCCTATTCAAGTAATTAATAGATAGATAAGGCGTAAGCTTTCAACTAGCATTTTTTTAAGAAAGCACCACGACGGGCTTAGATTTCAGCTTTTCAACTAGTATTGGTTTTAGACAACAAAAAAAATTAAAATAAATATAATTGGCATGTCAATTTGTACCTTTATTGATAAATCTGTAAGAAAATGTGAGTCACATTTCAAAAAAATAAAAACACCATAGAGGGTACAGATTTCATTAATCATAAAAACCATACGATATCTACAAAATATTGGATACGCCATATAGCAAAAAAAAAAAAATGTCCATATTGTGGGATAAATTACACTAGACGTTTTAGATATGTGCACAGGGTCACGATTTCATTCTCAAACTTTTGAATTGCCCAAGAGTTTTAATCTTTTAAAATTTTTAAATTGATTATTAATTGATTTTGACCTAAATGTTAGTAACTCTTTTTTAATGCATATTCCCTCTATTAAAATAATCTGTATAACAGATTTTGTATTTTCATTGATCGACTTTCATTAGAATATAGGGTGTGTAATTTATTCATGCTCGCTAAGTTTCTTGATTATATCAATTTGTTTTATTACAATATGTATTTTTTTTTTAATCATGATTGCTGCACATGTGGTCCCTACTTAATTAGGAAGCCAATATTGAAGCTGAAGCCTCTGAAATTCATGATACTGGAAGTTTCCTCAAAACTGTTTATTTCTATGTTTTACTTTTTTATTTGTCATAATCTTAGTATACAGTGAACATATTTGAGGCTTCAAAAGCAGTACATACATGTTCTTGTGGATAAGTAAACATGTTACAGTCTTTGTACATTTGGAGACAAGTCACACAATCATCACTATTTATGGATCAATATGAGTGGAACCTAAAGAGGCTTGGTTCAATGAGTGATTCGAGTGTTTGACTAGTAAAATAGGGGTGCAACCTAGAGCAACTTGGATCAGCAATTGATCAAATTTATTCTGCACGAAAGTTCACCTATATGCGGATTATTTTAACTATTATTTCTGCTAAATTGAAATATAGAATTGAAGCTTTAGTAGTTTTTTGTATATTGAACGGATGATTTGACCAAATTTTAACTATTATTTTTGGATAAAATCAACATCAGAATAAGGAAAAATGTGTACAGGTAGCTATCTGGCAACTAACCATCCGGCACATGATAGCCTTGTTTACCTGTTGCCGACTATTGGGTCTGAGAAGTGAAAAGGACAACTGAGGTGATGGATTTGGGGACACCCCTCAGCCTTCTTCCCTCCGTCATCCATCATTGATCCATTTTCTTCGGGATTAGGTCAACCAAAAGAAGTAACCGCTCCCATCCCCTTGTACCCTCACTCCTCTCAAGTACCGCTCCTATTTTTATTTTTACAATATTTTTTATTATTTAAAATTTAAAATATATTACTCCTTTTTTTCATAAATAGAGATGATCGTTCAGTTTATTCGATTAAAATTAAACTAAAATTTTCAGCTTTTTTCAGTTTTTAATTTTTTAATATAATAAATTGAATTAACTGTATAGAATGATGCAACCAAAGTAAAATTGAACTGAAATTTTTTAGTTCAGTTTCAAACTAAAACAACTAAAATACTAACTCTGATTTTCTGCTCTAGTGAATAAAATATAAAATTAAGTATATGTGTACCTTGTTAAACTATTTAAAGAGAAATAGATGATCAATTTGGGTTTTAGCCAATAATTAGATCTCCTCCTTGGCCGGCAATTTTTCCTTGGTTATCTTTTTGGTTTAGGAGTAAAGGAGGGGCATTCTCAGCAATGGGCTTTGCCACCACGACCTTCTCCACCTTAGGAGATGCCGACGCCTTCTAGGTACCGTTGTCCACATCAATAGCCAGTCGCCGTTTTTTCTCCAATCACAGCATTTTTCGGAGCCTTCTCTTATTTAGCTAGCGGTTTTTCCTCAGTAATCTTCTTGGTTAAGGAGCAAAGGAGGGCCCTTCTCATCAATGGGCTTCGCCAACACAACCTCCTGCACCTCAGGAGATGCCGACTCCTTTCAGGTACCGGCAGCCACTGCCAGTTGCTGTCATGTTTTCACTGGCTTTCTTCTTCTCAATTTAAGATGGCCAAATCCCAATTGAAGCCACCAACCTTCTATTTCTATTCCAGGTAGCCCTCACTCTTTTCAGATCTATCAACTTACCTCACATTAAGAATAAAATTTCGATTTATTCTGTTACCAAAATAATCGACTACCTTAACTGAAACCAATTTACATATTATTTGGCTTCAACCGAAACCAAAATGAAAAATCAAATTCACCAAACTGAATTTTCAAAAAAATTCAATTTTTTGGTTTTTTTTTCAACTGAATAATAATCACCCTTGCCCATAATAGATGAAACATTTCTCTAAACACGGAAATTAAGGTGTTTGTGTAGTAAAAATTTAAATAATGAGTAAAAAATAAAACATTCTTTTTTGGGTTTTGTGCAGTGAGAGTTTAAATGAAGATTAAAAAAAAATTATTGAATTTTGTGTAGTGGGAGTTTAAATGAAGGTAACAAAATAAATTAAAAGTTAAAAACTTTCTAAAATATGAAACATTTCATTCTTTTTTGGACATTCAAAAAATGAATATATTTCATTCCTTTTGGGACAGAGGATGTATTTTCTTATTATTGCTCTTACTTTCTAACACTTTGGGTAGCCCAGAGTAACCCATCTCCCCTAATACCTATCTGTTTTATATTTTGGAAAAGTATTAAAGTGCCAACTAATGTTTGACTCTTAGGCCAGATTGTCTATCATAGTTTGCTGTGGTTCTAATATAGATACTAACATTATAGTTTGAGATCAAATTAGCCATTACCATTAAAAACCTAATAGTAAACACAAGAAATTGTTAGTTTTGAAATCGTGGGTACTAATGTAACTTTTAATAAATTTTGGAAGCATTTTATGATCTACTATTTTTATTTTTTACTAATTTTTTGTGTGTTAGCAATTGCATTGGTACTAATAGATCTGCCATTAGGTGATAGGGGCGATGCTGAAAGAGGTAGTATTGGACATCACTATTTGCAAGTAGAAAAATTGCTATACTTGAAATTCGGTGATCAGAAGTACTTCAATATTGAATAAGTATATTTCATTTGATCAAATTTCAAGTTATTTATAGCATTGAAATATAGTGACTAATTTAAATATTATTACATGAGGGACCAATGACAAATTTACGGTGACTGTTGCTAAAAAAAACACAAATAGTAAATTACATAAAATTTGTGAAAATTAACAAATTTTCACATTTATTATGGTTTTAATAGTTGTTTGGTGACATATTCGGTCATTAACTATAATATTAATAGCCAATCTAATCCCAAATTATAATGTTAGTAGCCATATTAGAACCAATGAAAACTATGGATCTATGATAGACAAGTTTGTTCAGGAGCCAGTACTTTCCCCTTTATACTCCCTGCATATAAGTTAGATAACCTTTTGTGCATAGCTCCAAATTGACCCCTTAACCATCATAAATTGACTTTTTGGCCGTTAAAGTCGGTTCCTACCGTTTAGATTTTAAATTTATCAATTAGTACTTTATGCTACACATGACTGCTCATCATGGATGTACATGCGCTGGTTAAATTTTCATAACTCATTTGCTACTCTGCAAATAATTGTGTTTTTATTTGTAGGAGGTTAAATAATGAGTTATTTATAATTTTTTATTTTTAATATTATTAATTTTTCACCTATATATTAATTTGAGCTCCACAATTTAAGAATATCAACAAAATATTTTTAATATATTTTTTTCAGAAAAATAAGTATTATTTATTAATTTTTTAAGTTGACTGTGGAAAAAAATTAAAAACAATTAATTAATTTCTAAAACAAATTATTTAAGTGATTATTAAATATGTATAAAATGTTAGTTTTTAAATGGCTGTAGATAAAAAAAATCAACAAAAAGCGCTATAAATCTTAAGAATAATAAATTAATTCAATTGAAGTTGTATTCTCATTTCTTCATGTGTTCATAACACCCATCAGCTCAGACATCACGCAGAGCAAACAACGCAAGAAACCAAGCGGTAGCTTTTCTTTGGATTTTTGTTTCTGTCCAAAGCCATTAATAAAGTAACTTAAATGCCTAGTCTACCAGAACCAGTAGTATACTAGTAGGAGCACAGTGTAAAAATATCAAAACCATGATACGTAATTAATTAAAAATCTGTATCCAATGGACCCACGCCCCATTTACTTCTCCTTGAAGACCAATCCACTTCCATCTTCCCCAACATCTCACTTGTGCTGTGAGATTTCAATGCCCAATGAAAATGGAAACCCTTTAGCTCTGCTCCATATTTAGAATTCTGAGACTTGTTTACTCTTTATGGATGCTTAGTGGGTGGATTTTGTGTTTTGACAACAAGATGGGAAATTGTGTTTTGGTCCACAAGAGCTCAGACCCAGCAATGAAATTTGGTCTCCAAGTTGAAACACCCACCAAGGAGAGGCTGATTCCGGCAGTTGCTGAACCTGGTTTCTATGGTCAATTGTCTTCAGCGGGGCAAGAGCTTGAGGACAGTTCTCCAAGTATGTTTCTTATTTTGGTTTTGGGTCTCCCTGTTTTATATCAAGGATTTAGATTTTTTTTCTTTGATCAATTTCTGGTTGGTGGGTTGTGTTGGTTACTTGGTTTGGTGATATGTGACATGTAATTTTTATTTGCACAGGTAAACCAGAGATGTTTTTTGATTCTCAGGCTTGGTTAGACTCTGACTGTGAGGATTACTTCAGCATCAATAGTGGTAAGTTTTGCTACCTTCCAGCTATTTTGGGCACAATTTTTCTTCCTTTAATTTCTTATGGAAACAGAGAACCAATAAGCATATTGTTCTTGGTTGTTGGAACATTACATGTTTTTTGTGTTTGTTGAGACCTTTATGTCTAAACTTTACGCAGATTTTACCCCGTCAAGGGGTAATACCCCAGTCCACCCGAAAAGCTTTGTAGAAAGCACTTTGCAGGATAAAACCATTACTAGTACAGATCAAGAATCAGATGCAATGCCAAAGCCCCCACCAGCTGATACAAACAAGCAGCTATTTGAGCTCTTCTGCGAGAGCTTTCGGCATGACAGTACAAAGGAGAGGGAGCTGGAAGATGTATCGAAAGACATCAACTTCCCTCATCATATCACCACCATCAAAAGCCCCTACAGACCAATGCCAGGCTCTGTCTGCAGTAGTGAACCTACTCCTAATAGAGGAGGGTATCTCAATAGCGAAGACAAATCAAGTCAGTCGGCACAATGCTGCTTCTCTGGTCTGGTTCGAAGCCTGAGCTTTAGAGAGCGAAAGAAGAGGCCGCTCCCTGCAAAATCCGGTGCCTGGTAAATGGAACTTCCTTGCTGTACAAATCTATGTAGGTGTTATATGAATAAGTGAACATGGTTACATCAAATAGCAAGTGCTAGATGGTCATTTGTTTCCAACTTATCCTTAGATCAACATACATGTACTTCCTTATGCTATGATCAATGTATTGTTAAATGACCGGGTAACAGATAAGTGGTTTTTGGAGAATGTTTTATAGAGGTTACACTTCCCTCCTGAAGTATGGTGCTAATAATACTACACCCTGTAGAGTTGAATTAAATTGACATAGTAATCTTATCACCGTATTGATTAAATCACCATGGTTATAGATCTTCAGAAACAATTTCAAAATCCACCTCTAAAATTTGTCCAATTATCAACGGTGAAGACGAATTTTAACTTTGTCTCATTACTTTAGCATATAAGTGCACAAAGGTACATACTTGGGTGCCACTTACATTTCCTCAAATTGCTATGATCCAAATTTAAGGCAGAGACAATGTAAACATGAAAACCAATCCATCTAAACCTTATTGTTTTATTCTAATGTAAAACAGCCAAATAAAAATGCATAATCAAAATTAGTTCGCTTCACCCTTCAATTTCCTACGCCAGTGAGCCAAACGGGCAACCGTGACATGTATTCCATCTATTGCTTTGTCAAAAAATTGGTAGTATTTGTGCCTCCAGGACTTCTTGATAGCTAAAGGACCACAAATAGCCCAGAATCCCGCAACAAATCCCGGTGCAAGCCCTACATAGAACCATAGCGTATAAAGACCATTTCCATCTTTTTCATTTCCGTCATCACCCTCAAGATTATTATTGTCTGGAGTGGAACAGTTTCTCAACAATGGAGAGCCACAGAGGTACAAGTTACCCTCATAAATTGATGGGTCATTGAGTGTCTGGAACTGGTTCGCTGAAGGAATCGGTCCTGACAGGTTGTTATGTGACAAGTTCAAATGGCTTAATGCAGTCAAACTTGTAACGATTGTAGGGATCGGTCCAGACAGATGGTTGAAAGAGAGGTCAAGAGTTTCTAACAACCTTAAGCCCCCAATCTTCTCTGTTATGTTTCCCGTGAGTTGATTGTGAGACAAGTTGAGGGTACCCAATCTGGAGAGATTTGTTATGCCTTCTGGTATCTCTCCTTTCAGATCATTTCCTGATAGGTCTATGATGTTTACTAGATCAAGTGTCAAAGTATACTGGAGTATTCTTCCCTGGACATTCAACTCCATTTCATCCAACAAAAAAGCAGGCCAACCGGTACTTCTTGAGTTATAAGGCACCAAGGTACATAGACCTGTTAAATTGCCAACGCATGATGGGATCATCCCCTGATGAATTATTGTGACCGAGGTCTAGGACATGGAGGGATGGAAGCTGGCATAGATTTTCAGGAATGATTCCTGTGAAAGAGTTCCCTCGAAGACTCAATATGGACAAGGAAGGCATTGTCTCTCCGATCCATCTTGGAATGTTTCCATTGAACTGGTTATCCCCAAGACTAAGTTCTGACATGCCAATGCAATTCTCTAAGGATGAGATATCCCCAATAAGGTTGTTGCTGGCCACTCTCAATATAGTAAGCATAGGGAGCAAGCACAATGAATTTGGAATGCTTCCACTTAAATGGTTCTTGGATAAATCCAAAGCAAACAAATCCTGCAAGCCGTTGCACCTAGGAATCTTTCCTGTGAGTTTGTTGCTCGAAAGATACAAGATTTGCAAGCCTGTTAATTCACCAAGGGAAGCAGGGATACCACCATTCAGAGAGTTCTCAGAAAGGTCCAAGGATTCCAAAGTTTGCATTTGGAAACCAAGTGTTGTTCGGATTGGTCCTGAAAATAAGTTGCCTCTGAAAGAGAGATGTTGACAGTAGAACAAAGGGGAAGTGGGCCTTCAAACAAGTTAAAACTTAGGTCCACAGCAAAAGAATCGGGTGCAAATTTCAGTAGCTTTGGAAGCTTTCCTCTTAGCTTGTTGTTGTGGGGGTCCAAATATCGAAGCTGTGGACTTATAAGCTTCCAGAACCAATCTGTTGTTTTATCGTCGATGCCAACTTCAAAAAGTTCTATAGAAGTAAGTTGTATCTGGGTTTTGAGCCAAGGAGGAAACATCGGATTCATTTGGCAATTACTTATCAAAATGGACTCGAGACTGAAACTTGGAACCCAATTTGCCCCAACATCCAAAGCCAGAGTCTTGTTCCAAGATGACAATGAGAAGTGCTTCAAATTTTTCAATTGATGGAAATGATATTCTGATATAACACCTCCCCAGTGATTGCCTTCAATAGATAATGTGACCATCCCTTCAAGTTGCCCTATGGCTACAGGAAGGATCCCACTCAGTTTGTTGATAGACAAGTCCAACACTTTCAAGTGTGAAAGGTTTCCAATGGATGCTGGAAGAGGGCCAGAAATCGAATTGTATGATAGATATAAAGACCTTAAGTTCTTAAGGTGGCCTAATGATTCAGGTAGCTGCCCATACAAGTTGTTGGACCATAGTTGCAGCTCTTCCATGCTAACGTTGCTACACCTGGTGAGGCTGTCAATGAATTTGGTTATGTCGCCACTCATATTATTCATTGATAGGTCTAAACTTTGCAAATTGCAGAGATATTTCCATGGAATATTGTTTAGAGTGTTCTTTATTCCGGTATTTCCCAAGCTGAGGTAAGTGAGAGCACTACTATTCAGCAACCAACTTGGAAGGGTGGAGTGCAAGTCATTGTCGTCGAGATTAAGGACTGAAAGAGAACTGAGATTCAAAACTGAGGGAGACTGAGGGAGGTCATGGAGATGGCAACCAGGATATGCAATTCTTCAACAGAAGGCAGCATGCTAGCCGCTTGCAGCCAACTAGTTGATGCTAAACTAAGATTCACATATCCTAAGTTCAGATACTTCAATGAAGATAGCCTGGACAGCCAATTTAGATCAGCCACCCAAATGTTTGGATCGAATGGTTCAGAATCCGATGATGCTTGGAGATCAAGGTACAACAGGTTTGACAGGTTTCCAAGATGAGGTGGAAGCATTCCAGAAAAGGATGCAAGAGAGAGGTGAAGGTATCGTAGCCTCCTCATTGAACCTATGGAGCTTGCAATTCTACTGCCCTCAAAATTGTTGCAACTCAAATCCAAGTAAGTTAAGTGTTTCAAATCGAATAGCGAGGGGTTTATCTTACCCGTCAAGCTTGCAAGCTGATCATTCGAGTTTCTGAGATCAAGTTTGGTGACATGACCCGTCCGCTTGCTGCAGCTGACCCCTGACCATTTACAGCAGTCTCTGCCACGCCATGAGGAAAGCCTGCCAGTTGGATCTTCAAGACTTTGTTTGAAACTTTGAAGGATTTTTCTCTCAGCTTCAATGCAATCTGGTTTGAAATGGCTGGAGTTGGAATGGAGTTCATTGCTGTGAAGTATCGGAAATAGACAGAAAAAATGGACGAGGGGAACAGAAGAACAAGTGCCATAGTTGTCTTACAAATCAATCCTTCTAGCCGGTGAAGAGACAGGTCTTTATAGAAAAGTAAAGAGCGCATGGGACAGGCAAAGTTGGCAGCAGCGTATGACATGGCAACGAAATTGTTGGTAGGTATCTTTTCTTTTTTCTTGGGCTTCGAATTGACGTTGCCAACAATAAATTTTTCTGACCAAGAATAACTAAGCTTATGAAATTAGAAGATTTATTTTTTCTTTCATTCATTAACATTTTTTTTTCTGTTAGATCTTTCATCAAGATTAATTTGCTAGCTGAGCTTAATTAAGTTGGTTTTTACTTTTCATCTTGATATTACTACTAGTTAATCTAGCTGTCGCCTAAGAAATTTGTTTTTAGCTTGTTAAGAAGATTTTGTTATTGGAATTATATCAAACCATCAAGGAGCGATAACTTTTTTTCCTTCTTTTTTCCTTTTCGGTCTCGGTTCCTCCAAACCAATTTGAAACTTATTGGATTAATTAAAACTTACCCCTTTAGATTTAAGTGATTTTACACTTTATGCCACATGTTCCAGAAATATACATTTTATCATCTATTTTTTTTATAGTCTCACTAAAAATTTTGAAATTTTAATTTAAACTGTATGGTAGTAATCTTTTAGTAATTTTAATCTATATGGTACTTTTTCAAATTTAATAGATATTTTAAATTATCAATTTTTTATGTAAATGTAAAATAGTTTTTTAACAAGGTAAAGTGTAATGCAAGAGACAAAGTGAATATTTTTTAAATAGAAGAGCATAAAGCGTAATATCACCTAAATATTGGGGAGCAAGTTGTAATTAATCCAAACTTATTTATGTTTTACAATTTCAGGATTCAAAGGACAATTTTGGGATAAAAATCTATTGCGGCCTTCCATTCCAGCATAAAACTAGCCCCGACCAGCAGTAGAGACATATTTGCAAAACGGAAAATAGTTTAGCCAAATGTACCTAATATGTTAGGGCACCTCTTGGATAACATAAAACAATCTCAGGCATTCAAAGGAGTTTTGGGGTTAGACTTGACAATATCAGCAGTTATTTCACGGGCAACTTTTTTTGTTGATGTTAAGGCCAAGGAGCCAATTATGAAAATGTGATGCAATTTTTTTTTTAGCTCAAAATATCATTGAAAGAGGAGATATTAGTCTACATTATACAAAACCCAGATTTTAAACTGCTGCCGGGTATAACAAATGGTGGGAATCATGCAAATGAGCCAACAGATTCATCAGCGTCATGCAGCAGTTTGAATGGAGAGAAAAAAAGGTGAACATAGCTTTCTGAAACTATTTTTGTCGATAGAATGTCACTACTAAAAAAAGCCCAATTTCCAACGGCTTCCGTTGGAAATTTAAGAGTTTCCAACACAAAATCATTGGAAATGAGGCCATAGGAAATCAACGCATTGGAAGTCCAGATTCCAACGGCCCAGCTAATAGCCGTTGGAAATTCCAACTTTCAGCCGTTGGAAATTTCCAACGGCTATTAATTTTTTTTTCCACATTTCAACTGCCTTGGCAGTTGGAAATTTTGCAAGATTTCCAACTACTTGGGCCGTTGGAAAATTTTCCAACTGCCTAGGCAGTTGGAAATTTTGTAAGATTTCCGACTACTTGGGCCGTTAGAAATTTTTCTAACTGCCTGGGCAGTTGGAAAATTTTCAAGATTTCTAACTGCTTTGCCCGTTGGAAATTTTTCTAACTACCTGGGCTATTAGAAAGTAGGTTATTTAAAATTTTTTCCCCACACTGTTTATTCCAATACTTTTCTTTAAATGTCAAACGGCTTAGGCGGTTGGAAATTATTATATCGTATGAATTCAAATATTGAACTGATATTACATAAATGTAGTTATAATAAAAAAAAACATACATAATTAAAATTACAAAGTCATTACATAAATATAGTATAAATCCACATAAAAACATACATAATTGAAATTACATAGTTCCATTCTCATAATAAGTGTTTGTTTGTTGATAAACACACAAAGTAGCGTGATATACGTACATAGTTCCATTCTCCTAATAAGTGTTTGTTTGTTGATAAACACACAAAGTAGCATGATGTACCTGATCTAGTCTTCATCCAATCCCGAGACATCTATATCATCTTCAGCATGCGCAGGCGGAGTAATTCCAACTTGTTTACATATGTACTCCAACTCAGCTCGTTGTCTCCTCTTAAGACGCTTTAACTTTCGCTCATAATACGATGTTTGTTGTGCGGTATGCTTCGCCACCACGTGCTCTACTTTTTCAATGAACTCCAACGTCTGAGTGGTATCAACATGTGCTACAGGAGTATTCCCCGGTCGTCGTCATCCAAGCACAACATGTTGTTTTGATCCAAGACCAAATACAAGTCATTTCTTCCTGCCACCAGCAGCTGCACTCATTATAGCAACCTCATCAATGTCATGTGCGCCTCCTTCCTCATCCATTTGCTGTGTTTGTTCCTCGATCTCAGCAGTTATCTTTGCCTTCATAAGGAAAAGATAGTTTATTAGTAAGTCTATAATTAATGGTATGTAAAATGTTAATTTTATATAGCATGATAATTACCGCCACTTCTTCAGTCTACCTGTTGACGTATTCCCCACTCTTTTTCTTATGAGTTTGCTGTATGACCTTGAACAAGGCAGAGTCCCTCTTCTCCGGATCTTTTTCATGCTACATTGGTTGTTAGTAAGATTAATGTTATTACACCATAAATGAGTTGAATTATGTGTAAAAGAGGTTCATAATTTTACCATTCGCTCTCGGTGTTCAGTAATTGAAATAGAGCCTTCTGCATAAGTTGCACTGCATCCACCAGTCGAGTTAGAGGACTGCAATGATGATGCTTGCATTGTCTTACCCATCACCGATCGTTTGTTAAACTCCGTTGAAGCCCACCATTCCTCCATTTCTGCATACTGTGTGTCGGTCATAAATGATGCCCTTGCTCGCCGTTTGGCAGGATTTTTCTTGTGGCGGATGTCACCCAGCATCGATCGGTATTGATTAGCCGCCATCATATGCTAAACGCAATAAACCTCATTATGGTGGGATGGATCCCACTCACATAATCCCTAGACATAAAATAAAATATAAGGAGTCAAATAGTTGCCAACATGATTGTTAAAGTTAAAAATGTGAAAACAAAGTACAAACCTCAAATACACGCCACCACGCTTGAATATCTGTTGGGCTCGCGCTGGTCCAATCATGATGTCCTTTGAAGTGTGTGGTGAAGCATCTAGTCACCAACCGTGTTGCTCTTAATAGAAGGAATCTACATGGAGTGCATGTTCCAACACAATAAATATTGTTTTGCATGGCACTAAACGTACTGCATGTAACATAAACTATTATGGTTGAAAATGTTACATTACTTACGTGTTACTGTGAGGTGTAATCTGTAAGCGCGCCTGAATCGGGGCTTGGGATACCACTGACTAGCCAATGGAATTCCCAACCTCGGGTAAAACGACTAGGGCTGGAGTAGATCAACTAGCACTATGGCCGACTGGAGAAATGCGAATATCACCTGTACGATGGGTAGGATGTGGAACAACATCTTATTCTATTGAGGGCTGTGAAGCTGAATGTCGGGAATGCGATTGACCTACCCTTTCATGTATGGCAATTGGTTCTGTTAACACTTCTTTGAATTGTTGAAATATGCTTTTCCTTCGGCGATGTGTATACGTCGCATCTCCTTTAGATGGCATATGCAATTTTTTTAAAAACCATACAACATTTTATAAATGCAAATTATGGGAAATAGTATTGCTATTTCCACCACACATATCACAGTCATTTTGGACTTAGTATTTACATATGAAAAGTTATTCCACGTTCACATTACATTTTAGAAGTAATTGCACATTTACAGTACAGTCAATGGACGTCATCATCCTCAGATTGTGCCTCTAAATCGCCATTCTCAGTATCTCCAGATTCAAATTCATCTTCTTTATCACTTGCTTCAAGGGACTCCTCTTCCTCAAATTCATTGTCATGTTGCAAAGTTTTTTCCTTGATTTCTTCATCATCTTCTATAGCTTCCCCCATACCTGTTTCAGCTAAATTGTCAATTGGGTCATCCATAATTATGGGTGGATTGTTCACACCGCCTAATAATTCTTCCTAAAATGCATCATCGACGTCATTAACATTATAATGAACGATGTGTCTAGGTTTGATTTTCAAAACGACTAACCACCCTGTTTTTTCATGTTACTTTGTTGGGTAAGGGATGTAGTAAACTTGATCAGCTTAGGAGGCAAGAATGAATGAGTCAAACTTCCCATATCGGCGACCATCACGAACCTCAACTATACCATATTGTTTATGAACCCGAATTCCATGATCTGGAGTAGGGTCAAACCATGCACACCTAAACAATATAACATTTTTTTGTGGTCATCCAGGATATTCAAGTTGAATGATTTCTTCTAACACCCCATAAAAATCACATTTAACCTCACTTGATTTGGAAGTCCTTATACATACTCCACTGTTAAGTGTTGATTTGTCGCAATCCTAGTCGCTAATGTGGAACTTGTACCCATTTATGAAATAAACAAGCCAAGTCTCAATACAACGTGATGGCCCGCATCCAACATCTCACAAGAAGTGGTCTGTGATACTGTTACGCACATCATTCACCTAGTTACATATATCAATAATATGAATATGTCTTTCCCGTGAAAAGCAAAATATGGCTAAAATTTAAGTGTAGGTAACTTACATAGTTTCTAAGCCATGTAGCAAAGTTATTCTCAATATAGACATCCAAGTTTGACATTGTTATATTGGGTGCATGCATACGCACTTCATCAATAAACAAACTACAAGATATAGATAGAGGTCGAAGGAGCATAAACTTGATGAGTAGAGTATATAAAGAAAAAAAAGTATTATTATTATAGTAGAGTATATATAAAAAATATAAGTTATGGCACTTACTCGAGGTACGGCTTCACCTCCTTACAATTCAATAAGACATGTGCAATAACGACCCTCAATTCATTATCATCAAGATATTGATATCTTGAAACACCATATAGACGACTCAGGTATCTAAAGATAGACCATACCGATTCATCATATTGTCCTGGTTCGCCATCATCATTACGAGGTACTCTAGTTGCCATATGTGGAATGTGAGATTCAAAGTAGTGAGAGCAAAATATTGAGGTCTCCTCAATTAAATAGGCTTCACAAATTGAACCCTCTACATGAGCCTTATTTGATACCTTCATTTTGAGGTCATGCATACAATGCTCAAATTTGTACATCCACCTATACTAAACGGGACTTCCAACCCTTGCTTCGTAAGGAAGGTGAACCAGCAAATGTTCCATCGAATCGAAAAAAGCAAGTGAAAAAATTCTTTCAAACTTGCAGAGTATGACAGGAATATTAGTTTCCAACACGACCATGTGATTTACATCTAACTCTAGAAAGCATGAATCTCAGAATAATTGACTTAACTTTGTCAACAGTTTCTATATATTTTCAAGTATCGCTTCAAGGGCTATTGGGAGGAGCCTCTGCATCATTATATGACAATCATGGCTGTTCATACCAGACATATGACTTACATTACTGTCAACACACCTTCCAAGGTTCGATGCATAGCCATCTGGGAGTCTAAGTGTTTTCACCCAATTGAGCACATCAGATTTCTGATGTGTGTTTAGCATAAAAGTTGCTTTAGGTTTGAATGCTTGACCATCGACTTAAGGAATTAAATTTAGTTCTGATCGACTGCATAGCATCTCAATTTCTTTACGAGCCTTCACGTTGTCTTTAGTTTTATTTCTCATATCCATCACTGTATTCCATATATTGTTAAACACATTCTTCTCTATATGCATCACATCCAAATTATGGCGGATTAAATTATTCTTCCAGTAAGGCAACTCCCAGAAAATACTTCGTTTTGTCCAATTATGAGTTCTACCATAACCTGGTATGGTTAAAACCTCTCCATTGTGAACTACATATGGCAAATTTGAGATACGTTCAAATATTATTTCAGGTGGAAGACACTCCGGAGGCAATGATTTCCCAACTTTTCCTTTCTTAAAGGCAACTCTGTTTCTTCTATATGGGTGATCCAACTCAAGAAATTGCCGATAACAATCAAATAAGGAAGTTTTCCTCCCGTGCTCAAGCTGGAAGGCTTTACTATCCTCCATGCAAATAGGACAAGATAACCTCCCATGAGTCATCCATCCTGACAACATCCCATAAGCCAGGAAGTCATTTATGGTCCATTGAAACTCGGAGTTGAAAATTCTGTTTAAGTGAAACATCCCATGTTTGGACACCATCCTCCTATAACTGCTTCAATTCATCAATAAGAGGTTGTAAATACACATCAATATTCTGAGTGGACTCCGAGGGCCCGGTATCAATGCAGTAAAAAACATATGTGGTTTCTTCATACACATCCACGGTGGCAAATTATACGGAGTAACGATAACTGGCCAGTATGAATATTGTTTACCAGAGTTTCCAAACGGAACAAAACCACCAGAACAAACTTCAAGGCGAACATTTTGGGGCTCCATGGCAAACCACGGGTATGTGGAATCAAAATGTTTCTATGCTTCCTCATCTGAATGATGTTTTAAAACATTTGGTTTGAATTGATGCTCACTGTGCCACCTCATGTGCTCTGCAGTTAAAAGTGAAGCATATAGTCGCTGAAGGCGAGGAGTTAGTGGTAAATGGTGTGCAGACTTTCTTGCTCTATCTTTATTCCGTCCAGCTTTTCTCAGCTTAAACCGAGATTCACCACAAAACTTGTAGTGTGTAGCATCTTTATCATTATTCCAAAACAACATGCAGTCGTTAACACAAGTATCAATTTTAAGATGTGCAAGACCTAGTTGTGAAACTAATTTCTTCGTTTCATACCAATTGGACGGCATCTTACTATCACTTGGTTGTGTTTCTTTCATTAATTCTGCAATATCATCATAACACCCTCTTGGTATGTGATATTTTGCTTTAAGGTTTGACAAATGAACTGCAGCAGATAGCTCAGAATGCATATCACATCCATCCCAAAGAAGTGTAGTAGCCGAGTACAATAAATCGAAAAACTGTCTAAAACCTTCATTAGGTTGTTCATCGACTTCAGTGAAATTCTTGATGGGAACTTGGTCCCACTGCATTAAATACCATTCGAGCATTTGGGTTTACATGTAAACTATATACTCAACATGCTCATACCAATCACAATTATCAAACGGCTTATACGGAGGGTCATTAAACGGCTCCCCATGAGCTGTCCAGTTGATGTAATAAGGCATGAAATCCCATTTGTATAGATGAATTCTAATGTCATCACAATCCTTAAACCTCAAATTTTTACATCTCCTACACGGGCAACGTATTTTGTTTCCATCCATATGACTTGGGTTATTACAAGCAAATGTTATGAACTGCTCAACCTCTGTCTCCTACTCCTCTTTGTACCCAACTCGCTCAAGTAAATAATGACTACTATACATTCAACTACGTTCTTGTTCTGTGGAGTCCTACTAATGAAAATTATATATTTACCTTTATGACATATACAAAAGCATGAACATATAAAATTAATTCTGTAAATTAAATCATATTAAAAATTAAATCCACGAATCGCATATATCAATAGCCAACATATTATTATTAATTGCATGCATTAATATTTCACTTAATCTAAACAATGTCAGTTAAAACTAACAATGCGTATTTACTATTTACAGTTTAGATAAGGTTAATAGTACTTAGGTTTAAGGTTTAGGTTTTAGGGGAATTCAATTAGAATTCATCAATAAAGGCTGTTAGCACATATGGGTTTAGGGTTTTTATTTAAGGTTTACTGTTAATACTTAATAGGATGAACGTTTCCATATTTTATCCATATATAAATAACTTATATATCCCTAACACATTAGCTAATTTTGGTATTAATACATATTCTAAGCGTGGATATCCGTAATGAATTATTATTATTATTATCATTATTATTAGTATTATTAGTATTATTATTATTATTATTATTATTATTATTATTATTATTATTATTATTATTATTAATAATTTTAGTATACTATTTTGTACCTTTATATTAATTCCAAAACTTTTAACATTGCAAAAATAAATCCAATTAAACATTGTTAGTTAAACTAACAATGTACTAATTTCACACATAAATATATTACCCAATTAAACAATTGACTTTAAAACTAATTATTTCCTAATTTTTAAATTAATCCCGAAAATAAGACAAAAAATTAACAAAATGGACATAAATTCGAAATTGTAATGGGTAACCTCAATACTTCACATCCAACCATCAACAACTACAAATCACATACATTTCACATATTTCAAACCAAATTAACATTACATAATCCGGAATTTTAAGTATTTTTTGGGGAAAAAAATTAAAAAACTTAAAAAATACGTATTAAACCAGCTTACCTCAAATCTGAAATTTTACTTCAAATGCATGGGAATGGCTTGCAATCTGCCACAACAAGCAAAATCTTCAACCCATTATCATTATTAAACATCAAAGCATGAAAATCCAAAAAAACAAAATGAAACGGAAATGAAAAAAAACCAAAACTAACCTACAGATCTACAACAATGATGATCTCGAGAAAGCTGAATCTACCTTGGGAGACGATAGGAACATGAAGTGTGTGCATGTGGGACGAACGAAGCTGAAGAGAGAAGACAGAGATGAAATGTAGAACTCAGGACAATGAACAAGACGATCTGGGCTGGGGGTGATTTAAATTGCTAGTTGGCCATTGGAAAAAAATTTCAAAACAGTGCGTTTAAGGTAATGACTTTCCAACAGTCAAAGCCGTTGGTAATGGGAAAATATCTTAATTATTTTCCAACGGTCTAAGCCGTTGGAAACCTAAAAATTACAAACATTAAAATCCAAGTATTTTCCAATGGCTTAAACCGTTGGAAATAATAAAACAGCATTACTTAAAAACTAGTTCCAATGGCTACCGTTGGAAATAGTGACTTTAATTTCCCATTTGAAACATGTATTTTCCAATGGCTTAAGAATAAAACAACATTACTAATAAATTAGCTCCAACGGCTTTAGCTGTTGGAAATAGTTACTGCCAATTTCCCACATGAAATGCATATTTTTCAACGGTTTAAGCCATTGGAAATATTATATACATGCCTCATAATTGAATTTCGTAATGGTTCCAACGGTTAAGCCGTTGGAAAAGTGTTTGTCTTTCCTCCAACGGCCAAAATTTGCCGTTGGAAAAAATGATTTTTTTAGTAGTGCGTGATATTTTTAATTTAGAGAATTGTAACGAGAAATAATTTAACTAAATAAAAGAATTAATCCCTAAAACAACTGAACATCACTACAAGAGAGATGTGGATTTCCAACTGAGGCAAGTGATTAAATGTCAATCACTCTTTAATCACAATTCATTAGGGTTCCTAAGAAACTAGGTGGGCAACTAAAACTTTTAGTCACCTAAAATTAGTCACTACCTTGTCATCCATTAGTAGAAAATAGTTCCTACTCATTCGTTCTTCAATGGCTACTTTTACTTTAGCCACCTTTAGTTGCCCTTATGACAAAAAGCTAGTATAGTCTTCATCTCCTTCTTCTTCATTCCCTCATTTATGATATTTGTCTTTTTTTCCACTCCACGTCCAGAATCATTAGTTTCTACTAATTTGTTATAGTATTTTTTTTTTTCATCTAAAAAGACAAATTGACTTAGTATAGAGGTAAATTTTTATTTGGATTCATTATTTTGGAGTAAATGACATAAATCTTGGTGTTGTGAAACAAATGAGGTGTTTGTCAATGATTTCAATCTAGTAAAAAATGGTATGTACATATAATAACTATAAGGATATGTAGCTATTATATGTACATAATAGGTCTTGCTCGAAAACCATGATTGTTTGAATAAATTTTAATTACATTAAACCTCATTCCTTTAATACTAGATTTGAGATATTTGTCTAAAAAAATGGTGTATTCCAAAGAACTAAGGTGATATGCAGTCAAGATTTTTTTAGACCATTAAAATAAATGACAATAAAAAAAATACAGTTTAGTTTTTTCATTTTTAAGTAGGCTAGAGTCATTCCTTGTAGGAGTTGTTTAAGATATAGTTGGATACTCACCACTTCATGAAAATTGTTGAAATGATAATGTAAATGTTATTGATTTATAATTATTGATATTTATATCACTAATTAAATATATGTAATTTTCATTTGTAGAAAAGAAGAGTATTGCTGAGGGATAGGGATGTGAATGAATGTACAAGCGAATAATGATAGATGAATACATGAATTTAGATTTTGTAGCAACTATAGAAAATTTGTTAGGAACTGTATGTAACAATCCTATGGAATTGATAAATATCCATGCTGGCAATGTTGAAACATACATTATCATGATCAAATTAAAGCTTGAATGTATTTGCTTCAATATGAATTGGTGGATAACTATTATATTTGGTATTGTCATTATGAGTGATGTGGTTATGGAATTTCATAGTTATCATGTGGGTGAAACATCAAATTCATTGGCAACAAGAACTCTTTCTAATAGAGATTATATCTCCTGCTTCAGTCGACATTTTATCCACCCCTAGTCGGGTTGTATCAACCACCATTAGTATTCCAGCCTTGCATTCCTTATACCCCTGGATGTCTTAGCAGACTCTGCCTGAAGTACCATACTTGAGACACAGGATATGCCAGTCAAGCTTGAGGCTAAGTGCAAGTAATAGATTCAGGATCGTGACTTTGACTAGCATAGGGCTGAGGGCAGTCATGATGAGGATAGTTTGGATGATTTCATCCTGTTTATTTAGGTGTTTATATAATTTATTTTACTTTATCACTTTACATTAGGGTAAAATTCAAATTTAGTCCCCTAACTTTAAGGGTCATCTTAATGTAGTCCCGTAACTAAAAAAGTGACTATTAAAGTCCCCTAACTCAACTCGCGTATTCTATTCTAGTTCCTACCATTAGTTAAGGTGTTAGTTCAGATAGAAATTGCCTACGTGACACCCCAACTGCCATGTGGCATCCTTTTTTATAATAATAAGTGATAAGATTGGAAGGATAATAAATCTCAAGGTAGAATAGACACAGATGAATAATCCTAATGACCTAAAATGTACTTTAACCTAATTTTCTTCTTCTTTCCCAATCTGCATGTTGTTCAGTTTGCCCAGCAACCCCCCCCAATGCCTCTTTCCTGCCACCATCTCCTGCTTTTTCTCTGCATTTGATCACAATATCTCAATTATCTCCAACAACTCTACCCCACCACCGATAGCCTCTAAGAACCGCCGCTTGGCTGATGAAAACATTCTGGATGAGGCTCACCACCATCATTCCACGGCTGAGAACAACGTTTTCCACCAAATACATGCCCTTCAACTCGGTGCCAAACTCTATGAAATACCACCATCATTCCACGGCTGAGAACAACGTTTTCCACCAAATACATGCCCTTCAACTCGGTGCCAAACTCTAGAAATTGTACTCAGTCGACGAGATCGTCTACTGGAGTCGCTTCGGTGGGTTGCTCGACGTCCAACATGACATGGAGGCACTAAAGAAGTTCGACGGCTCCTACTAGATGGAGTTTTTTGATTCACGTGTGGGCAAGACCACGTGGCCCTATGGCTCCTGATTGTGGTCCAAAAAGGAGTGGGTACAACCAGAGATTGACCCGGATTGATTCGGAGTGTTGTCCTGCTCATCAATGAAGAAGGTTGGGGAAAAAGAAGAAGAAGATTGGGTTAAAGTACGTTTTGGGTCCTTAGAATTATTTATCTGTGTCTATTCTATCCTGAGATTTATTATCCTTCCAGTCTTGTCACTTATTGTTATAAAATAACATGCCACGTGGCAGTTGGGGTGTTACATAGGCAATTTTTGTCCAAACTAACGTTTTAATTTATGGTAGGGACCAGAATAGGACACACAAGTTGAGTCAGAGGACTTTAATATTCACTTTTTAAGTTAATGGACCACATTAAGGCGACCCTTAAAATTAGGGGACTAAATTTGGATTTTACTCCTTTACATTATATTGACTTTTGTAATTTTTAATTAATTTCTTTTTAATTTATGTTTCATTAAATTATCAATCCATTCAGCCTTTATCAATTTATTAAAAATAATTATAAAATTAGTAATTATAATATCTAGAATTAAAATGATTAAAAAAACCTAAACCCTAATTAGCGGCTAAAATTCAGTCGATAGCACTAACAGCTAAACATTTCGGTCGTTATAATTAGTGTGCAGTATCCAATGGGTAACTGACCAGCTTAGTTGCAAGTTTGAGACGTTCTTCACTAGCGATTACGATTTAGGCGACTAATGTGTGAACTAAATTTTAAGTCACCAAGGAGATGGATTTCCAATTACCCGTGGTCGGGTACTAGTCACTTTCTTTCTTCGATCTCGTAGCAAATTTTCTTAGAAAAAAATTGTGATAAGTGGAAGATGTCTAATCTCAAATGCAAGAAAAATAATTGTACCCCCATCAATTGCCGTGGTCACATAGAATGAAATCTCAGTTAAGATCAGACTTGAATAATATTTCGCAACTATTTAAGTCGCTGAAAGTAGGATTTGCTGAGATACATCAACAAAAATCTTACTGAAGTCTAAATCTACCACATGGATGTGAAAAATTGAATTGGATCGACTCTCCTTTTCTAGAAGTCAATTAAAGATAATTTTTATGATGTTTCTTTGTATCTTTTCCTAACCCAATGAAGAAGCCATTGACGGAGACCTCTAGAAGTAGCAGTATGTGTTCAGACCTGGCATCCGAGTGATTGATGAAAAATGGAAAACCAGAATTCAGACGTGACAGTAATGTCAATCAACAGTCGATACGCTCATATTCCCACCATGCGGTGAAAGAAAAAAAAAAAATTTATAACGCGTGGAATGCTCGATAAGGAGAATGGTTGATTTCAGTTAATTGAAGACAAAAATACTGAATTGGCCCTTGAACCACCATGAATCTGGCAGCGGCCCCTGCACCAATTCCACCGAGTCTTAAACAGCTCCTGAATTGAAGTTGACACCCAACCGACCCTTAAACTTCTAAAATCCTGTCCAACTAGCCCTAGAGAGCCACTAAAATAGTACTCATTTCGTCCCAAATTTTTTATCTTTAACATTTTAGTGTGCGTGTGTGTGTGCATGTGTATGTGTGCATGTGTGTGTGTACTCCTTTCATCCCAAAGTTCATGCCTTGTCCCTTAACTTTTTTTTTTTTTAATCCTAAACGGGTACCTTATTTTAAAGTTGTCTTATTGAAGCCTTTTATCTCATTTATTGTGTCCCAATTACGCAATTTTTGTTAATTTTATCGCATCCCAATTGGATACCAACCTTTGTCCCTTTTGATCTATGGCTCTTCGCTTTCTTCTTCCTCATATTCTCTAGCGTCCCCTTGACTCCATTTTGAGGCCACTTGGTATGGGTCATACACAACCTAGAGATCTTCGATTGGACCTTCAATTCAACTTAGACTCTCCACTCATCCTTGCTCATCGTACCCCAAAACCCCATATCTGGGGGGGCAGTGGTAGCGTACCAATGTGACGGATTTGGGTAAGGTAGGGGTAACAATAGCAGCCGGCAATAATTTAGTGGCAATCAGGTGGGCTGCGCAAATCGAAAAACAAATGAAGAGAGGCCAAAATCCCTAGTTTTAACTTTCTGTGTTTTGGACAAGAAATGAGCAGTTCATGGCTTTTTCTTTTGTTGGGTTTTTTTACTCTCTTTATTTTTGCTAACATTTCTCTTTTCTATTTATAATTGGTCTTTTTTTTAAGTTTAAGGTCTAAACTTATTGATTGAAAAAATTTGAGGATTAAAATTATTTTATATTTATTTTAATATTAATTAATATCATGTCAGCACTTTTCTTCCAATTTAACAGTGAAATTAACAAAAAAGACTCAATTAGAATATGCAATATGAGATAAGGGACCTTAATATGACAACCTTAAGCTAGGGCACTCGTTTAGAAAAAAAAAAAAATAAGTTAAGAGACCTGGCGTGGACTTTGCCCATAACTTTTATATATACATGGTAAATAATGATTTATAGTTTTTAAATATAATTTTTTAAAATTTTTTTTATAAATGGTAATATGAATAAATTTATGTTAAATTTAAATTTAAAAATTAAAATGGAACAAAAACCATGAGATGGAAGGACTAAGGAGCAGTACCTTAGCGCTTTCAACTCGATGCTTTGTGAAGCTTTTATTAAATTTTGATGTAGGGTGAATTGTTTATCCTAGATTACACTTTACACCTCTATTTCAAAAACTACTTAAAAGTTTCTTAAAGTTTTAAAAAAACCTACACTTATCTCTCTACTGTCTCATTTAAAATTTTGAAAATTAAAATTAATGGATTAATTACATTTTGAGACCCAAATTTTAATTCTCTTTTAAGTTTTATTCTTAACATGTAAATTGCTTCATTACTTGTTTCTTTTTTTTTTTGAATGATATAATATATTTATATTTATTACTCCTTTTTTACTTACCCTGTTTTTTTTCTTATATTTTAAGGGCTGTTCATTTCCCATTAATCTTATTAATGAGTCAATGATTATGGGCCAGTCAAAAGGGAAATGTGGTAGGGGAACCAAAAAGGGTAAAGAGTTGAGAGAAATTACGATAGAATGCCACCAGTTATTAAAGAAGTAAAAGCAATCTTCCCCCGTCTGGCTTGGTCCTCTGCTCCTTGGTTTTGCGTCCATGGCTTCCGCCAACGCCTGTTCGGATCACTACCCATCCCGCTTTCCCCATTCCTACCTTTGTCATCGACCTCCGGCCTCAAAGCCTTACTTAACGCCAAATCCATTGTTGTGGAACCCATCCAGGCCGTCATCTGTCCCTATCTCCCACTCGGCTCTCTTTTGATCCCTTCGTCTATCATCGTTGATCTCTACCCAGTGACCTCTATGGCCACCCACATAATAAGTCAATGTCGTCCATCAAGTCGGCAAACTTGCATTATAAAATCCTAGACAGGATGGTTATGTGGAGGGCTAGATTAATATCACCAAAATCGGCAAATTGATCATCAATACTTTGACTCGATCCATGCATGGCGGACCGTTAAACATCACTACAACATCATCTCGGACGAAGTTTTGATTGATCTTCGAGTTTGGTGGTTTTCTTTTTGACCTGCTAACAAAGATCTCCTCTCAGACCCGTCCTTCTCCTAACTTTCAACATGTTTCAACCACCAAATCTAAGGCTGTTAGTCGGCAGCCGGAGCTAGAAAATTAATGCTTGGTTGGGTGGCAGGTGGAGGGCATGGCGAGTGTAGGGGTGGCATAAGAGGTCAGAAGTCTCCAACAGGCTCAAAAGAGGAAAGCAACAATTGGGTGGCAGAGGATTGTAAATAATAGAAGTATATGGGTGATTTTACAAACTGAGGTGACGGGTTGTTTTGACCTGCACCATAACCCTACCCGCCTGTGAATAATGAGATCTTTTTAATGCGTATTAATTGGAAATGAACTACCCCTTAGTTTTTATTTACTTTTCATTATTTGTATGTGCTTTCTTTTATATTTTTCATTTTCTAATCATCTCTAATTAATAATGTCATTTTATTTTTTTAAAATTGGATGTTACTTCCTATCCCCTTCACTTTCTTCAAAACTTGTAATAGTAACTATCAAAGAAAAATTCAAAGAAATGATAAGGCTCATTTTATAATAATATGGAAACTTTAAATTTTTTTTTTTTCAAGTTAATGGAACATTTTGTCATTTTAATGTAATCTTAGGTTTTTCATATTTATTGATTGATTAATTATTTTTAAGAAGCTCTCATTTAGAAAAATATTTCTTTATTTCTTTAACTATAAAAGGTGCCTTACCTTGGAGTAATAGTGATGGCTAGAAAATGGTCCAGGTTTTAAAGGTTTTTTAGATATATATAATGCTGATTATGTTGCAAAAAATACGACCATGTGGTTCTTAGTTCAAGTGCACAATTAGCAAATATGCTAGGTTGTAAAAATCTTTTATTTCATGTATTATTGATTTTTAAGAATCACTTTAGACAAATTAAACTAACATTTCTCATATTTTGTTGTTCACTTCTTTATTTTTTACAAGTCTTTCTCATATATAAAATAATTATTAATATGTGTTTTATAATTTTTTTATTTCTCTACAATCTTGGGTATTTAAACTAGTTGGTAAATAATTAATAAGCATTTTGTTGAACAATACCTTCTTAAAAATAATTAATTAATGAATAAGTATATAAAACTAAAATTACAACAAAATGACCAATTATGTATTAATTTAAATGAAAGTGATTTTGAATTTTCTATATTATTGTAAATATAATCCTTATCATTTCCTCAATTTTAGATTAAATAGTTATCATAATAATTTTGTAAAAAATGAGGAGGATACTTGTAAAGCCTCTAAATATAAATAAATAAATAAATACAATCAATTTCTGAAATAAAAATTTTATCTTTAATTAGATATATTTTAAAAATTAAAAACATAAAGATAAAAAAATGTACAAATAATGGAAAAAGGGGTAAATTCCCTTGGGAGTCCCTTAGCTTATTTTTATATCCTAAACAAGTACTTTATCTTAATATTGTTTTATTGAAACATCCTATCTTATTTTCGAATCTCAATTGTACTATTTCCGTTGATTTCACCATTAAATTGAATAGAAATTACTGAGGTGTCATTAATTAATATTAAAAAAATGTAAAACAATAATTTTCATCTACAAAATTTTACAATTAATTATTCTAAACCATGGAATTCTAAAACTAATGTTTGCATCCCTAATCTCTAATCTTCCTCCCTTCTAGAAGAAACAAAAACACTGATCGACACGATCCACTCTGTCTTCCTTGCACGCCTCCTACGCTGAAGGAAGAAAGGGATGAAAAGGATGAATCGATGGAATGAATCGAGGAAGGATGGGATGATCGAGGAAGAAAAAGATGAATTGAGGAAGAAATGGCCGGAGAAGTCCCCATCGAGTTCAGCGGTCTGGATGCAGCGGGAGAAGAGACGAGGCAAGCGACGCGAATATTGAGAGCGGGTGATACAGAGGCACTGCAAACAGGAGATGACGAAATCGATGGCAGCAACCGATGCCAGATCCAATTGCGAATGACAATAAAGCACGCTTCGAAGAGCAAATGACAAAATCAATGGCAGCACAAGATGCCAGATCCGGCGAAATCGATGGCAGGTACCGACGACGTCTCCCAGCATTAACAAAATCGACTGCTCCATCGGGTCTCAGCTGCTCCATTGGGTCTCAGCTTGCTCCACTTTTTCATTGGCTGTGTTCATTGGTGTCATGAGGGAAAAATTTCAAGTTTCCTGAAGTAAAAGATTTCTTGAGGAAGTTTGAGTTTGTTCTTGATTTTTTTTGTGGTTGGCAAGAGAAATCAAAAGTTTGAGGGTAATTTCCACACCAGGTGTGTTTGATTTCCGGTTGGATTTGTGTGTTGAAAGTCTCTGCAAAGTAGCACACCATCTGTTTGATGGAATTCCTAAACTAAGTGCTGCATCATGAAACATAATATCGCAGACTTTCTTCCAATTTTGAAAGAGATTTCACGGCTTCACTTAGTCTTTAGGTTTTGGTGGTTCACTGAGGAAGAAAAGGATGAATAGATGGTGGGCTCTGGTTTGATTGAATGAGGGAAAGAGATGCAGGAGAAAGATAGTGAGGGACTCAATTAATTGAAAAGCTCTTAGGCTTAGAGTTATAGATTGGAAAAGTTTAAGGACTGAAATTGCAATTTTATATATATTTTAATGTTAATTAATGTCACATCAACAATTTTCATTTAATTTAATACTGAAATTGACAGAAAGAACTCAATTGAAATGTGACAAATGAGATAGGATATTTCAATAGCACAATCTTAAGGTATGAAACTCGTTTAGGATATGAAAATAAGCTAAAAGACACTTGAAGAAATTTACCAGAAGAATAAATAAAAATATAATCATAATAAAAAAATAATTGGGTGATGGTAAGTTGAAATGAACTGTATGCGTAAAAATGTATTATATCATATTATTTGAAAAAGAAAATTAATAAAATAATTTATATGTTAAGGAGAAAACTTAAACAAAGACTAGAGTTAGGGTATCAAAGTGTAATTAATCCATTAGTTTTAACATTCTAAAGAGACCATATGGGGTTAGTGTAGGTTTCTTAAAACCTAAGGGGGGGCTTTTAGAGGTTTATGAAATAGAAGGGATAAGGTGTAAATTAGGGTAAATATCAGGGGGTAAATTGTAATTCTCTCTTTAAAGTAATAGCTTAATTAATAATTATAAAGCGAAAATTACAAATCCTTATATGGTCCGGTCGAACCTACATTTTGCTTATTCTATTTTCAAAAATCTATACGATACCCTATACTTCCTTTGTAGTGTCCGCTAATAACTTTTGAAATCTTAATTTAAATTATATGATAACTATGTTTATGTAATTTTAAAATTTTTATATTTTTTCACAGGTAACTAACCTTTAAAAAATACTGATATGCATTTATAAGGAGAAAAATGCATTTACAGTGAGAAAAAACTGATAATTTAAAATGTTTATTAACTATAAAAATTATTGGACAGATCAAAATTACTGGGAGATGATTATAGTATAGTTTAAATTACAGTTTCAGAAGTCAGTGTCCGTTACTAACTTCTGAAATCTTAATTACTACATGGAAACTATGTTCATGTAATTTTAAAATTTTTATATTTTTTTCACAGGTAATTTACCTTTAAAAAATACTGATATACATTTACAGTGAGGAAAAACTAATAATTCAAAATTTTTATTAACTATAAAAATTATTAGACAGATCAAAATTACTGGAAGATGACTATAGTATAGTTTAAATTACAATTTTAGAAGTTTCTATCAAATAGTTTAAAAGAAATAGGGTAAAAGTGTAGATTTTCAAAAATAGAAGAACAAAGTATAGATTCAGACAAATCCAGGGAGTAATTGCAAGTTTCCCAAATTACTATAAAACAGTGGTGTTTCTGTTCCTTACTCCAAAAGTGCACAATCCCCTCTCACTAATGGCATAATTTTGAAAATTTAACGGCTGTTTAGGAGCTGAGTTTTATTTATGAAAAATTACAATTTATCCCCTAACATTTATCCGAATTTAAATTTTACCCATTTAATTTTGGAAATCTCTTAAACTCCCCTAAAGGTTTTATGAAACTTATACTTACCCCTGACAATTCTCTTTGTAATATTAAAATCAATGGATTAATTACACCTTTGAGACCCCAACTTTCGTTCTTATTTAAGTTTTCTCTTTAATATATAAATTATTACACTACTTGTTTTTTCAAATAATATTATAATATAATCTTTCCAACTTACCATCTCCCAAGTATTTTTTTCTTATAATTATTTTTTATTTATTTTTCATTGCCCATACATTTTTTATCTTTATATTTTAAATTTTTAAAATATGACTAATTAAGGGTATCATTTTTATTTAAAAATTGGCTGTATTTATTTATTTATTTGTATTTAGAAGCTTTACAAGTGCCCTCATTTTTTTTCAAAAATTATTCTAATAACTATTAAATCAAAATTGAAGAAATGATAAGACTTATATTTATAATAATATGAAAACTTCAAAATTGCTTTCATTTCAATTAGTACATAATTGGTTATTTTGTTGTAATTTTAGTGTTATATAATTATTCATTAATTAATTGTTCTATAAGAAGATCCTGTTCAACAAAATTTTTATTAATTATTTAGCAATTTCTCAAGTGCTTAGATGATTTCCAGTTATGCTTCTTAGACTTCATTTTCAATGTGAGTAAAATTAAGATTGTTAAGAGATTACTATCTTTTGAGTTTTAATTCACAAACCCTTCACATATATATTTTGTTGAAAAGTATTTTTTTTATTACCATGCTCACTCAAGAGATTATACTGTTCAATGAACAACACTAGGCTTTGTTGTATTCCATCTTATACAGCCATCACCAGTGCTCTAAGGGCTAGTGCCTTTTTAAGGTAAGGAAATCAAGGAAGATTTTTTTTTTAAATGAGGGCTCTTAAAAAATAATTAATCAATTAATAAATATATAAAATTAAAATTACATTAAAATGGCCAAATGTTCCCTTAACATGAACAAAGTGAATTTTAAAGTTTTCATATTATTATAAAATGAGTCTTATCATTTCTTTGATTTTTACTTTAGTAATTGCGATTACAAGTTTTAGAAAATAGTGAAGTTAATAGAAAGTAACAACCAATTTTAAAAAAGCTAAAAGGATATTATTAATTAGAGGTGATTAAAAATTAAAAATATAAAATAAAGTACCTATAAACAATGAAAAGTAAATAAAAATTGCATTATAATAAAAAACTAGGTTAAATAAAAAGGAACAACACAAGTAAATATATTATGCGATTTGAAAAAAAAAAGTAATGAAGCAATTTATATGCTAAGGAAAAATTTTAAATGAGAACTAAAAGTTAGGATTTCAAAGTGTAATTAATCCATTGATTTTAAATTCTAAAGGAGACAATAGGGAAATAAATATAAGTTTCTTAAAACCTCAAGATGCTTTCAATAGGTTTCTGAAATAGGTGCAGCACTGTGTAATTTAAGGTATATGTTAAGGTTTCACCCTTTATTTATTTATAAGCCAAAAGGTTATATTGGTAATAATCCTAGAGCCAACTAAGCAATTAAGTAAATTGAACATAGCTTTCAGTTGTCATTGGTCAGGCAACGTCTAGGTTGTGGAAATTGTTGGTCGAGCATTACACTTTGCCTTTTCTATTTCAAAAATCTTCTTAAAGCCCCTAAAGGTTTTAAGAAACCCAAACTTACTCTATTATAGTCTCTCTTGATTATTAAAATCAATGGATTAATAACATCTTTGAGACCCCAACTTTAGTTCTTATTTAAGTTTTTTCCTCAATATATAAATTATTTCACTAGTTGTCTTTTTCAAATAATATAATATAATCTTTCAACTTACTGTCTCTCAATTATTTTTTTCACTTATTATTATGTTTTTGTTTATTTTTCATTGTTTGTACATTTTTTATCTTTATATTTTCAATTTTTAAAATATCTCTAATTAACGGTTCCATTTTTATTTAAAAAATTTATTGTATTTATTTATTTATTTGTCTTTAGATGCTTTACAAGTGCCTTTTTTTTCAAAACTTACTATGATAACTATTACATAAAAATTTGAAGAAATGATAAGGCTTATATTTACAATAATATCAAAACTTCAAAATTGCTTTCATTTCAATTAGTACATATATAGTTGGTCATTTTGTTGTAATTTTAGTATTATATACTTATTGGTTAATTAATTGTTCTATAAGAAGGTCCTGGCTAACAAAATGTTTATTAATTATTTACTAATTTCTCAGGCATTCAGATGATTTCTAGTCATATTTCTTTGACTTCATTTTTAATGTAAGTAAAATTGAGATCGCTAAGATATTACTATATTTTGAGTTTTGATTCACCAACCCTCCAAATTTATATTCCTTTGGAATATTTTTTTTATCATTATCCTTACTCAAGGGATGATACTATTCAATGAACACCACTACTCTTTGTTGTATTTCATCTTCTAGCCATCACCATTACTCCAAGGGCTAGTGCCTTTTTTAGTTAAGGAAATCAAGAAACATTTTACTAAATGAGAGCTTTCTTAAAAAATAATTAATCAATCAATAAATATATAAAACTTAAATTACATTAAAATGAGCATATATTCCATTTACTTGAACAAAGTGAATTTTAAAGTTTCCATATTATTATAAAACAGGCCTTATCTTTTCTTTGATTTATGCTTTAATAATTTCCATTACAGATTTTGTAAAAAAGTGAGGGGAATAGAAAGTAATAGCCAATTAAAAAAAAACCAAAATGAAATTATTAATTATAGGTGATTAAAAATTAAAAATATAAAATTGGGTACATATAAACAATGAAAAGTAAATAAAATTGGAATCATAAGAAAAAAATAGGTTAATAAAAATGGAATCATAAGAAAAAAATAGGTTAAGAAAAAAAAGAACAATACATATAAATATATTATGTCATTTGAAAAAAAAAACAAGTAATGAAGCAATTTATATGTTGAGGAGAAAATTTAAATGAGAACTAAAAGTTAGGGTTTTAAAATTTAATTAATCCATTGATTTTAAATTCCAAAAGAGACAATAGAGAATAAATGTTGGTTTTTTAAAACCTCAGGAGGCTTTGGAGAGGTTTCTAAAATAGGAGGGGCAAAGTGTAATTTAAGGTAAATGTCAAGGGGCAAAATGTAGTTTACCCTTTATTTATTTATGAGACATAAGGTTATATTGGTAATAATCTTGTAGCCAATTGAGCATTTAAGTAAATTGAACGTAGCTTTCAGTCGTCATCCGTTAGGCAAAGTCTAGGCCGTGGAAATTGTTGGTCGACCATTATACTTTACCCCTTCTATTTCAAAAATCTCTTAAAAGCCCCTAGAAATTTAGGAAACCTACACTTTACCCCTACAATCTTTTTTGAATATTAAAATCAAAGGATTAATTACACCTTTGAGACCCTAACTTTAGTTCTCATTTAAGTTTTTTCCCTAATATATAAATGAGTTCACTACTTGTCTTTTTCAAATAATATAACTATATTCTTTCAAATTACCATTGACCAATTATTATTTCTCTTATGATTATGTTTTTATTTATTTTTCATTATTTGTACATTTTTTTATCTTTATATTTTCAATTTTTAAAATATCTCTAATTAAGGGTATCATTTTTATTTTAAAATTTGGTTATTTTTATGTATGTATTTATTTATTTGTATTTGAAAGCTTTACAAGTGCCCTTATTTTTTCAAATCTCATTATGATAATTATTAAATCAAAAATTGAATAAATAATAAGACTTATATTAACAATAATTTGAAAACTTCAAAATCGCATTCATTTCAATTAGTACATAATTGGTCATTTTGTTGTAATTTTAGTGTTGTATACTTATTCATTGATTAATTGTTCTATAAGAAAGTCTTTCTCAACAAAATGCTTATTAATTATTTACCAATTTCTTAGGTGCTCAGATGATTTCTAGTCATACCTGTTTGACATCATTTTCAATGTGAGTGAAATTGAGATCGCTAGGAGATTACTATCTTTTGAGTTTTAGTTCACCAACCATTCATAATTATATTTGTTGCAAAATTGTAAATGCATAATTTGTCAAGTTTTAATATAGTGATAAATATCAGAGTATTGTCTCCATAGGGATTGAGTGAACAAGAAAAACTTAGTTAGGATGTGAAAAAATTAATTAAACTAAGAATTGGAAGTTGAATTGAATTGATGAATGAAAATTAGTTGTAAATAAAAGTAAACAAAATAATAATTAAATTTAATTAAATCTAAACTATTATTTGAACTAGACTAAATTCAAACTAACTGATAACTCAAAGAACTAATAAAAATCAATGACATAAAGTACTCTCCTAGGGGTAGATCATTTTGTCTAGTTTTAATGCTATTTAATTTTTATCTTCTTTCCACCATCCTATCTCGTAGATGAATTTACTAGTGTCTAATTTCATATCTCAAGGATGAATTAGCCTATCCTATTTAATTTTAGTGGTAATCTCTTACTCTTCATAAAACTAGAGGATTTATGCTTAATTTTTGTCTATTCAGCCTCCTCAATGCTTGGGTGTTTCGATCCTCAAGTTGATCTAACCAATTTTCTTTCAATCTTTTAACACAAGTTTCTTCTTTTGAAGACGAACTCATATCAAGAAATAAACCCCTGGTCATAGAGTTTTAGTTAAGAAAAAGAGAAAATTAACAAGAAACAGATAGCAATAAAAAATAAAAATCAAAAGAGAAAATTAACAAGAAATAGATGGCAAACGAAAATAAAAATCAAACATGTATTAAAACATCAACAAGATTCTCATGTCCCCTACAAGAGTAAAGGGATTTAGCTACTAAATATCATGAAATAACCTATCAAAATAATCATCCAACCAAGTGAGATTAAGAAAAAATTAAAGAAAAGAAGGATAAATAGAAATTTCTCCACTGAGAAAAATTGTTCTTTAAGTGCCAGGTTGAATCTCTTCAATCCATTGAAATCTTCTTTTTCCCTTGCCATTTTGATCTCCAAAAATTGTTATTCCAAAAATTGTTATTTTGCTTCTCAACTGCTTTGTCGCACAAAAACCCTCACCCTTTTATATACATGTTTCTTGTTTCAAATAGGGAATTAAGCGTACATTATGACACCAGTTTAGCGTTACTATTGATGAGTTTGATGTCATAGTGATCCGTCTCTAGTGACATTACGTACTCCATCCTTTGCTCATGCCAAACCGGCATCATTGTTGAGGAGCCCATGCATTATAATGCCAAGTTGGCTTTAATGCTTTCATTCTTTGTAACTTTCGTTCCTTTTCTACCAATCCACCAACAAACACTAACCTACAAAATAAACATAAATCACTATAAAAATATCCTAACAAAGTAACCAAAACTAATCACAACAATCCAAAAATCTACTCATTAAATGAACAATATCAAACACCTCTAAACTTAAACCTTTGTTTGTCCTTGAAAAAAAACAACAAAACAATGATACCTAAGATTAGACATACACACAAAAACTACTTGCACACACCAATTCTAAAACTTGAAACCTCTAATATCAACACTTAGTCAAGCTATCAAAGTCCAACTGCTCTCAAGTCAAGCTTCTTAGCTTAGTCATCACCTTATCTTACCAAGATGCCTTTATGTGAATGTGTGCTCTTTAAAAATGAATTCACCATTATAAATACTTTCATGAAATAAGTTTGTTAGCATACACCTTCAATCTTCACCAACTCGAGATATTTCACTTTTCTCATTCCTCTTTGCTTAGTTGATGTACTTTATTCAAATAAGATAGCCAATTCATTAAAATACCATTTTTTTTAAAGCTTTTTCCCTCTCTTATGCCATCCTTGAGCAAGTGTAACAACATGGGCTTTGTCTAGATACCCAAGCTTACTAATCCAACACAAATCAAAGGTGCTTTGCATACTCATAATTCAAGCACCGTTTCACACAAAGATCAACTCTTGCCTTAGAAGAAGACCATGGGTTACTAAGCATTAGAATCTTTGGAGTTACAATGATTAGATAACTTATTCTTTATTTATTTTCTAGCCATAAAATATCGACCAAGTAGATATTTTGAGTTGACGAGAGATTTCCAGCAATTATTAACCTACTTGCTCAATCAAGTATTCATAATAGTAATTTTTTTTATGTTAAAATAATGAAGGTATCAAAGCAACATAAAGTTCCAATCTAACTAATAACATTTAAACTTGAGGAATATCCAGAACATCAATAACTTAACTAAGTTGTCTCATCATTTTTTATCATCAATTCCAAATTTATTAGAAATTGGCATATGCACTTTAACAAAGAGACTCATTGAAATAAAAAAGTAGAATAAAATAAAATAAACTAAAAAAAATAAATGATAATAACTTGAAAGAAACTACTCTACGTAACCCCAATACTTTCGCCCAAACTCAAATCCAACATTGTGCTTAGTATGACAAAATAAAATAATAGGGGATCTTACCAAGGGGTGAGGAAACTAATTTTTGAGGTGCCAAAGATTTCAAACCACTTAGCATATAAGAATCCTCCAAAAACTCACGTTCATTATCATTACCTTCAAGCTATGTTATTAGTAGATCTTTAGAAATATTAAATGGGAAAGATGTTACCACATCAATTTGGTTGCAAGTTGGAGTATCATTTGACTACTGGAGAATCTTGAATATGTTGAGAACTACCTTCTCATCTTCAACTCTCAAAATCACTTATCCTTGCTTCACATCAATCAAATTTGCACCCATAGCAAAAAAATGGTTTATCAAGAATAATAAGTATCTCATGGTTTTTTTCCATATTTAAAACAACAAAATCCGCAAGAAAAATAAGTTTGTCAACTTTGACAAGCACATCTTCTACTATTCCTCAAGGATAAGCAAAAAATCTATTAGCCAATTGAAGAAAAATAGTAGAGGGTTTCGCTTCACCTATTCCTAATTTTTTAAAAACTGATAAAGGCATGAGATTAATACTTGCTCCTACATCACACAAAACTTTACTAAAATATGAGTTCCCAATCACATATGGAACAGTAAAACTACCAGGGTTTTCCAACTTTTGTGGCAACTTCTTTTGTAAAATAGCGCTGTAATCCTCAATTAAAATCACAGTTTCAAAATCTTCAATTTTTCTTTTTTTAGAGACACTATCCTAGATAAGCTTAGTATGGTTAGAAATCTATTCAATAGCATCAATCAAAGGAATGTTAATCTCAAGCTTCTTAAAAATATCATGAAATTTAAAAAATTGCTCACTCATTTATTTTTTTTTTTGAAACTTTTGAGGATACAAAATAGTGGATACAAGAATTAATTATTGCTTGTCATTCTGCTACTCGGGCACTCACTTTTTAGCTTCATCCTTTTGAACACCAGTCATCTCCATAAAACTCCCATCTTGGTCATTAGAAAAAGAAACCCTCTATGGTTAGACCTTAGGTTGCACTTTCACTAATTCTTTCCCACTCCTAAGTGTAATAGTCTTACAATGCTCTCTTGGATTCACCTCGGTGTTGCTTGGGAATGATTTTTATGTCAGGGACCCAACTGTATTAGCTAACTCATCTAATTGCACCTCCAAATTTTTCACAGAAGTTCCAATGTTGGACATTTGTCCTTTTAAAGCATCAATCTCACTTTCATTTTTAGAGAATCTGTTTCCAGTTTCAATAACAAAAGCACCAATCATGTCTTCTAAAGAGGGCTTCTTCTCCACTTAGGGCGGACCATAACCCCGTGGCTGAGGCATATTCCTGTTTCCTTTATAATTGAAATTGTCATAATTTCTAGAATCTTGATTATATTGCCCTTGCATTGGATTAGGCCTGTACCTATAACTGATGCAGCAAGAAATGAAAATTATCTAAGCAACATGCTCAATCAATGAGAAAAATGATAATCCACTCGTAAAGAAAACCAAAGGCTTTAAATTACTTCAATATTATTGATAGACTGTCTCATAATAATGAAAGAAGGCCTATTTATAGGATTACAAAGAAACCCTAAACCAAAATAATTAAGGAAACTGAAAATAACTAGGAAATAAAATCGACAGAAAATTTAGAGGCCTAGATACCTCTCAAAATGATGGATTTTTGACCCAAAAAATGCAGTCATGAAAAGCAGAGCTCCAAATGAAAATTGTAGAGTATGAAATTCCTTTTGAAACTAGATATTATAATAGTCATTCTGACAACAGTAGCAAAAGTTATTGCCTTTAGTGAGGCCTATTTTTAGGATTTTTTTCTTTGATTTCCCTTGATCAACCCACTTTATAAACTCATTCACTAGATGCTCGACATTAGTAACCTATTTGGTTCACAAATTTAGCTTGCTCTAAGTCTCCCTTAGATTGATAAAAATGGGAGATCTTAGCTACAGCCTACTTAGTTTGCTTGTCTTTGCTTAAATACTTGGCAAATTGGTTAGTCAATGCAAAAACTTGAGCAAAAAGATAAGTTAATTGATTTGCCTCATGAGTACTTTCTCTTATTCTACTAGCTTTCTCAGAAGGCCATTGAGAACTATTAGATGTCATGTCCTCCAAAAGATTATATGCCTCATCGGAAGTCTTGGACATAAGTGTTCCACCAATTGCAGCATCAACAATAGTCTTTATCTGTTTGTTCAGCTCATTGTAGAACATCTTAATTTGCACTCAATCTTGGTATCCATGATGATGACACTTTTTAAGAAGATTCTTATACCTCTCCCAAGCTTTATATAATGATTCAAAATTATGTTGTCTGAAGGTACCAATTTCAGCTTTCAACTTTACAATCTTCGCTGGAAGGAAGAATTTGGTAAGGAATTTCTGAGCCACACCTTACCAAATGGTTTTTTTTACCAGCAGAAGCTGTGTGAAGCTAGTTATTTGTTTTTTCTCAAAAAAAGAATAGGAATAATGTAAGTCTGATATCATCTAAGGTAGCCCTTTCAATTATGATTATGTCACATAATTCTTGAAAATTGGCCAAGTGATCATTAAGACCTTCAAGAGAGGCACCACCAAACTTATTCATCTGCACCAAATTTATCAAACCTGGAGGAATATAAAAGTTCATTGCATTAATGATCGGTCTCTGAATTCCATGGTAATTGCCAACTACCATAGGTTAAAAGTAATCCCAGAATGGTTTTTGATTTAGATTTTCATAATCAACTTCTACCATTCTATTGTTATTTTTTCCACCATTATTGTTAGCTCCAATTGCCAATCCAGCTCTTTCATCTTGAGC
This sequence comes from Aquilaria sinensis, assembly GCA_005392925.1. Taxonomy (NCBI): domain Eukaryota; kingdom Viridiplantae; phylum Streptophyta; class Magnoliopsida; order Malvales; family Thymelaeaceae; genus Aquilaria; species Aquilaria sinensis. Next base: position 94,820 of record SMDT01001277.1, read on the forward strand.
TAGTCTTTCTGCTAAGTCATCTTTTTCCCTTTGTAATTTCTATAATTCAGCTAACCTGGTAGCTTTAGCTTAGTTCTCCTTTTTTTTTTTTCTTTCTAATGGATTTGATTGTCTTCTCCAACTCAGGATCAAACTGCTTATCAGCACCCCTAGAAGTTTTAGGCATGCACTAGTAGAGGTGTTAACGAGCTGAGCCATGCCTAAACCTCTTAGGCTCGAGCTTGGCTTAATTCACGAAGAGAGAGGTTTGAGCTCGAGGAAATGAGGCTCAAGTTCAGCATGAAGGGCACTCAAGCTCAATTCGATGGGCTTAATATTGCTTGATGCGTAGAGCTCAATTAGGTATGTTAAAGCTTGATTTGAAAAATAAAAACTCAACAGAATTATTTTCCAAAAGGATTAGATTGAGCGTTTTAGAATGGACTTCCAAAAGAGCATCAAACGTTAAAACTCAATAAAAGCAAAAAAAAAAAAACCACTTATATTCTGTGGAAATTTTAGAATTATTTTCCATAAATCATCTACATCACAAAGAAGCAAATAAAAAATAAACATACAAAACCAGAGATTTTTAAGCATTTACACACATAACTAATAAAAAAATAACAGGATTGTCTAGAAATCACATTTGTCACAAAGAGGAAAGTAAAAAATAAACACAAAAAATCAAAGGCTTTAAACGCTTAAATAGAACCAGCAAAGATAAGTTGCCTAACTGGAGAAATCTTGTGATTCTTGCCATCAAGGACAAAAGCAATCTCTTGACTCTCCTTCTCAGCCGTGAAGGGCGAAGGTTAACTTTTGGGAGGTTTAGATCAAGCTCAAAAAGATCAATCTATCAATGGATTTTCTTCTTCGAACCCTTTTCACACCTGTTGCGACTTCCATGGAAATGGAGGTGGTGAGTGAAAGCTTCAGCGACTTGCCAGTGAGAAGTTTGAGGAGGACGACATGGGCGGTTGTTTAAAGGATGAATCACATGATTATTGTTGAGGGCATAGGTCAGTGGGGCTGGAGGAAGGTTCTGCCGAAATATCCGAATATGGATTTTTTTTAAATTTTTGGTACTTGATTATTATTCATTTTTATTATAAATTTGATATTTTTCAAACCATGGATCCTATCGAATCACCCAGATATGGAATTTAATAAAACTTTAATTTTTAATTTATTATTGAATATTTAATTAATTATTAATTCATATAATAAATTTTTACCAAATTATCCAAACATGGATTTTTAATGGTCTTAATATTATTTTCCTTTTTTATTATTATTTTATTTTTCTTTTTTTTTTTTTTTTTTCTTTAAAAGTAATTATCTAATCCATAGATCTAAAAAAAATACTTATTCAAAACCATTGATTTTTATTGGATCATCTGGTTATGATTTTTTTTTAAATTTATTTTAATAAATGGAATAAAAGGTTAAATTTTGTTATTTAAAGGAAATAATAAAAAAAGATAAGTGTCTTAATATTCCAAATAATGTTAGAAATGACGGAAAAATAAAGGACGGGGGGCTTGGTTGTAATAGAAATAAATAAAAAAGAATAATAAAGAAGTAAGATGGGGCTATTGGCCAGCCATAAAAAATGGTAAATAAATAAAATAAGTAAGGTTAATTATCCACATAAAAAAAATAAATTGCAGAAACTAAATAAATAAATAAAAAGTAAATAAATAAAGTGGGGCGTTTAACTATCCACGTAAAAAAATAAAGTGCAGAAAGTAAATAAAGAAAATAAATAAATAAATAAAGTGGGGCGCTTAACCATTCACATAAAAAAAAAGTAAAGTACAGGAAGTAAATAAATAAAAATAAGTAAATAAAGTGCAGGAAAGTAAATAAATAAAAAAATAAATAAATAAAGTGGGGCGCTTAGCCATCCACGTAAAAATAAATAAAGTGCAGAAAATAGATAAATGCAGAAAAATAAATAAATTGAGGCGTTTGGCCATCCACGTAAAAATAAAGTAAAAAGTAAATAAATAAATAAATGCAGAAAAGTAAATAAATAAATAAAATCCACGTAAAAATAAAGTGCAGAAAAGTAAATAAATGGAAAAAATAAATAAACGCAGAAAAATAAAGTGCAGATAAAGTCCAGCTGTAAAAAAAAATAAAGTGCATAAAGTAAATAAAGTGCAGAAAAGTAAACAAATAAAGAAAGTGGAGCACTTGGCTGTCCACGTAAAAAAAAATAAAGTGCAGAAAGTAAATAATAAAAGAAAAAAATAAATAAATAAAGTGGGGCGCTTAACCATCCATGTAAAAAAAGTAAAGTACAAGAAGTAAATAAATAAAAATAAGTAAATAAAGTGCAGGAAAGTAAAATAAATAAAGAAAGTGGGGCGCTTGGCTATCCACGTAAAAAAAATAAAGTGCAGAAAGTAAATAAGTGAAGAAAAGTAAATAAATAAAGAAAGTGGGGCACTTGACTGTCCACGTAAAAAATAAAAAAATAAAGTGCAGAAAGTAAATAAAAGAAAATAAAATGATAATAAATAAAAGAAATAAACAAAAAAAAAATTGATAAGGTCGGGTGTTTGGCCATCCACATAAAAGTAGGAGGTATAACCTTCCATAAAAAAAAATAACAAGAAAGAAGAAAAAGAAAAGAAAAAAAAGTTGTTGTTAGTAATTAGTTCTGCAATGAAAAATAAATTAGTGACTTATGTGGATGAATATGAGAAGTAGAAGGATTAAAAAGGGGTTGTACCCAAAGGTAAGGAAATTGAATTCCGGCGGGTCGGGTGCGTTTCGTCGCCGAAGAGATTTCGCTCCAATTCTTCAATTCCGGACGATTGATCAACCAATCAGGGATGGGAGGGGGTGACGGAGGAGGGACAGCGACGTGGGAGAGGAGGTAGCGGCGTGAGGACCACGGCGAAAGGTTTGACGGAAAAATAAAAGTGGTTTCGGCTGAAAACGTTGATAACGGACGGCAGCAGGGAACAGGAATAGAAGTTCAGGATTTTTCTGGATGAGGGAGGAGTGGCCAGGGACTATAGCTACAATTTTAGTTTTTTTTAATTAGGAGCTCTAATCTTACTAATTTCGTGTCTTTCTTCGAAGGTTTGGACCCCTATTTATAGAGGGGAGGAGTATTGGATTCCTTTTATTTAAAAATAATTCGAAATTTAATTAAAAACACATTTATCTCATAATTTGGTTAAAATAACAGTTTTAGTCCTTCATCTTTTGTTGACTACTGGTCTGGTCCCAAATTTTTCACGAAATTACTGGTTGGCCCAAATTTGTCTGTTCTGTCAATTTGGCCCAAATTTGTCTATTCTGCCCATGCGAATAATTACCAGATTTCCCTGGAATTTCCAGATTTCTTCAGATTTTCCCAAACTTCTCAATTTTGTCAGATTTTTCCCAAACTTCTCAATTTTGTCAATTCTTTAAAAAAAATTCCCCCTTTTTATATTTTACATATATATATATATAAATTTATTATTTTTCAACTAACCTTACGAAACAAAAATGCCCCCTAAACTAATTAATTTAATTTATTATTTTATTTTTTTTAATTAATTATTAATATTTTTTATTTTTTTTAATTTTTTTATTTTAATAGCCGGACGAAATTGGGTGTCAACAGCTGCCCCCCTTTGCATGCTTCATGGGACATGATGCATGCAAAGCCATTACCAAATTTCGTCTGACCTTAGCTAGGCATTGAGAACTTTCTCGCTGCCTAAACTTTGAGGAGAAAAACCTTTTCCTCCTCCTTTTTGAGGTTAAGGAACTTTCCTTGTTACCTCAATGACAATAACCCTCCTATCGTTTAAGAAAAATAAACAAAGGAGAAAAAATCTTTCCTCATTTTTGAGGTTAAGGAGTTTTCCTTAGTACCTCTATGACAAGAACCCTCCTATCGTTTAAGAAAAATGGACAAAGGAGAAAAACTCTTTCCTCCTTTTTGAGGTTAAGGAGCTTTCCTTAGTACCTCTACGACAGGAACTCTCCTATCGTTTAAGAAAAATAGACAAAGGAGAAAAACTCTTTCCTCCTTTTTGAGGTTAAAGAGCTTTCCTTAGTACCCCTACGACAGGAACTCTCCTATCGTTTAAGAAAAATAGACAAAGGAGAAAAACTCTTTCCTCCTTTTTGTGGTAAAGGAGCTTTCCTTAGTACCCCTACGACAGAAACTCTCCTATCATTTAAGAAAAATAGACAAAGGAGAAAAACTCTTTCCTCATTTTCTAGGTTAAGAAGCTAGGAGAAAAACTGTTTCCTCCTTTTTGAGGTTAAGGAGATTTCCTTAGTACCTCTATGACAAGAACTCTCCTATCGTTTAAGAAAAATAGACAAAGGAGAAAAACTCTTTCCTCCTTTTTGAGGTTAAGAAGATCTCCTTAATACCTCTACGACAGGAACTCTTCTATTATTTAAAAAAATAGACAAAGGAGAAAAACCGTTTCCTCCTTTTTTGAGGTTAAGGAGATTTCCTTAGTACCTCTATGGCAGGAACTCTCCTATCATTTAAGAAAAATAGACAAAGGAGAAAAACTCTTTCCTCATTTTTGAGGTTAAGGAGCTTTCCTTAGTACCTCTACGGTAGGAACTCTCCTATTGTTTAAGAAAAATAGACAAAGGAGAAAAACTCTTTCCTCCTTTTTGAGGTTAAGGAGCTTTCCTTAGTACCTCTACGACAGGAACTCTCCTATCGTTTAAGAAAAATAGACAAAGGAGAAAAACTCTTTCCTCCTTTTTGAGGTTAAGGAGCTTTCCTTAGTACCCCTACGACAGGAACTCTCCTATCGTTTAAGAAAAATAGACAAAAGAGAAAAACTCTTTCCTCCTTTCTGAGGTTAAGGAGCTTTCCTAGACTTTTCGCAATATAAACTCTCACATTGCTTCTAATCTTAAGAAGAAAAAGCTTTTTCTTCTTTGTGAGGTTAAGGAACTTTCCTTAGTACCTCAAGCAAAAATTTTTACGATGACAATTGAACTTGGAATAGTTTCTTCGGAAGTGTGAATCTTCATAATAGGTGAGTGCAAAAAATTAAAATTCCATGAAATGAGTGAATCTTAATGATGAGAAATTCCATAAAATGACAATAAAACTGACAAATTATGTAAGGGAACGGATGTTTGAAATCAATATCCAGGTTTCATCTAATATTTTCTTTAGAAAATATAAATTCCCTTGTGAGATATGTCATCCAAATAAGGTTGAAGCTTAGTTACTCCAAAATGTCATGACTAGTATACCTAATGAGATGTGTCTCAAGAGCAAAATTACTCCTTACTCAGCCATTTCAAACTAAAGGCTTTGTTCAATGGTTTTAATATCAGCATGAACAAAAACTATCCTAAAAGATGAAGAAGAAAGAAGAACTTCCTTGAAATAAAGAAAAACAGAAAAACGAAAAAAAATGCTCATAATAAGACTCAAAGGACAAGATAAACAGATTCACAAGTCCAATCGCTTTTTCTTCCACAGTGCTTCAACAGGCTGGGTAAAGGACAATTATGGGATGGAACTGGTCGGGAAAGACTATCGTGTCCAGCCTATCTGAATCACTGCTGGATCTGGTTCAGGAACAAAAGCTTGCATTTTATCTAGCAATTCTTCAGCAGTTGTTGCGGATATTAGGATTCATCGTGCCGCTTTTGATATAAATTTCTTCTGCACAGTGTGATCCATAAAAGATATCAGACCTGTAAAGAAATTGTTAACATTCAACAGCCCAATGGGTTTCTTGTGCAAATTAAGTTGGGCCATGAAAGCAATTTGGAAGATTCCTCCCAATATGCCAAACCTTTTGGTACAGCAATAAAAGCATCAGAATTAAAAAGCATTTGTAACAAATGCTCTTG
>SMDT01001278.1:0-100511 GCA_005392925.1 Aquilaria sinensis
ATTGGGATAATGGCCTCCGTTTCGGAGATGAGTGAAAGGAGTTTCCCCTGTGGCTCTTCGGGGCGTCGTTTGGTAGCTCCATAATATACTTTGGAGTTCTCCTGGCCAATTCCCCTTGGCTTCCCCCAGTCTCTATTTCAGGCCATCTTTTATGGTCCTATTTGATACTTCCACCTGCCCGTTGCTTTGGGGGTGAGCTACTGGGCGAAGTGCATCTTCATTCCGAGGTCGCTGGTGAATTCTTGGAATCCTTTGTCTATGAACTGGGATCCATTATCAGCTACTAGTACCCTCGGTATGCCAAATCTGCATACGATGTTCTTCCATACGAACTTCTGCACTTCTTTTGCCGAGATAGTTGCTAGTGGTTCTGCCTCTACCCATTTTGAGAAATGGTCCACTGCTACCACGCAGAATTTCACGCCTCTGGGTGCTGCGGGGAGTGGCCCAATAGGGTCTATGCCCCAGACTTCAAAGGGCCAAGGATAGTCTGCCGACGTTACCATTTCCGAGGGTGTCCTCTGGATTTTTGCATGTCTCTGGCAGTTACCACATTTCCGGACGAACTGTCTTGCGTCCTTTCTCAGGGTAGGCCAGAAGTATCCTTGGCGGAGTATTACTGCTGCAAGGGCACCAGTTCCAATGTGTGAGCCACACATTCCTTCGTGAACTTCCTCAAGGGCCATTTCAGTATCCTCTTTATCCACACATTTTTGCAGCGGATTCGCATGTCCCTGTCGGTATAACTCTTCGCCAAGCAGGAAGAATCTTCCGGAGCGTCTTCGCAGTCCTGCAGCATCGTCGGGGTCTTCGGGGAGCAAATTCTCTGCGAGGTATCTTTTTATTGGGTCCTTCCACCCTGTTCCCGAGGTCGCTATGCTCAGCGCTAAGATGCTCGGATGGTCTAGCACCTCGGTGTATGTTTTCGACTTCGCCAAGCAATCGGCCTCAGTGTTATTCCGCCGGGGTACATTTTCGATCCGCACGGCGTCAAACTCTTGGATGAGCTTTGCTACCAGCTCGTGGTATTTTGCCAAGGTCGGGTCTTTCGCGCCATAGTACCCTGCCACTTGCCGGACCACCAGCTGGGAATCACTATGGGCTTTCAAGTTTCTCACGCCAATTTTTCTGGCCAGGCGTAATCCTGCTATCAGGGCCTCATACTCGGCCATGTTGTTGGTGGCGTTGAAACTGAACTTGATGGCCTTCATTACTTCTAGGCCTTCGAGGCCTCTGATAATTACTCCAGCTCCCTGGTGTTCGGATCCTGAGGCTCTCCTCAGTGATGGGTATTTCGGCGATAAAATATGCCAGTGCTTGAGCTTTTACGGCCTTCCGAGGCTCATACGTGATTTCGTGTTCGCCCAGCTCTATGCACCACTTGGAGAGCCTTCCCGAATGATCATCCCTCTTCATGACATCCCGTAGCGGCAGACTACTTCGCATGATGATGGGGTGATCCTGAAAGTATGGTCGCAGCCTTCTCCCTGCAAGCACCAAGGCATATGTAGCTTTTTGAAGCAAAGGATACCAGATTTCGGCGCCATGCAGGGACTTGCTGACATAGTAGACCGGCCATTGCTTTGGCCCTTCTTCTTTCACGAGGACCGAGCTCACAGCCTTTTCTGTAACGGCGAGGTAGAGTACGAGGGGCTCTCCCTCCCGAGGTTGTCGTAGAGTCGGCAGGCTGGCCAGGTAGACTTTGAGTTCTTCCCAGGCCTTTTGGCAATCTTCATCCCAAGGATGATCATTCCTTCCGAGGTCGCCTTCCATTTTTGCTGCCTTTGTGAGGATTTTGAAGAAGGGTCGACACCTATCTCCATACCTGGAAATAAACCTGCTCAGAGAGGTTATTCTTCCGGTAAGTCTCTGCACATCTTTGACTGTGGCAGGAGTTCGGAATCTCAACTAGAGCCTCAATCTTCTCGGGGTTAGCATCGATGCCTCTTTCGGATACCATGCACCCAAGGAATTTTCCCGAGATCACCCCGAAAATGCACTTCTCAGGATTAAGGCGGATCCCGAAGGCTCTGAGCTTTTGGAAGGTTTCCTCTAAGTCTGCAACGTGGTAGCCGGGCAGCTTGCTCTTGATTGTCCCCATTTGGTCTTTGAAGACCTTGTTCATCAACTTCTGGTAGCTGGCTCCTGCGTTTTTGAGCCGGAAGGGCATCCTGATATAGTAATATGTTTCTCCCTTGGTGATGAAGGCAGTCTTCTCTTCATCTTTGGGGTTCATCCTTATCTGATGGTAGCCATTGAGGGCGTCTAGGAAACTTAGGAGCCCGCACTCAGCAGTTGAATCTACCAGTTGATCTATTGGCGGCAGAGGGTATGAGTCTTTTGGGCAAGCATCGTTCAAGTTTCTGAAATCGATGCACATCCGGAGTTTGCTGCTACCTTCTTTTGTGGCAATGAGCACGTTCCTCAACCATTCGGGGTACTTGACCTCCCTGATAACTTCAGCATCTAGGAGACGCTGGACTTCGGTTTCGACAAAGTTGCTTTTGTGGGCTGAGATGCTCCGTTTCTTTTGCCGGACAGGTTTTGCTTCCGGGCTTACTTTGAGGCTATGCTGTATTATGCCAGGGTTTACCCCTGGCATATCTTTCAGCGAGTAGGCAAACAGATCTTTATTTTTCGGCAGAAAGGATACAAGTTTTTCCTTGTCACCTTCGGCCAAGCTCTTCCCTATTCGGGTAGATTGTCCTCGGACAAGATCTACTGCTTCCGTTTCTGCTTTGGCGAGATTTTCTTCTTTGCCTTTTTCTGGCGCCTTTGCCTCCATTGTTTGCGCGAGGTTGCTTGCCGGAGCTTTTCGTGCTTTCACAAACACCTTTCTTACCTCGACTTGGTCTATGAAGACCTCTGCATCTCCATCCTTGGTGGCGAATGTGACGGTCAAGTACTTCACATCCGGGCGAATATGCAGGTTCCCCATTGTCAGTCTTCCAAGGATGGCGTTGTATGGGGACGGGACGTCCATGACGTTGAATCTTGCCATTGTGGAGGTGTACAGTTCAGCTGCTCCGCTTACCGAAGTCCCTTTCATCGTCAACGGGAGATCGATCTATCCGAGGTCTGGGAGTTCGGATGAATCAACCCCGAAAGTGGGCGAGGTGACAGGCTTTAGTTTGCTGCTGGAGATGCCCAAGCTCGGCAGCAGGTGCGAGAATAGGACGTCAGCTTTTAAGCCATCATCAAGCAACACTCTTTTGACGCCTCAGTTCCCTATCTTTGTCGTGATCAGCAGCGGATTGTTGTGGGGGGAAAGCGTCGGTGGAGCTATCTTTGCGAGCCAGTTTCTTTGATGGACTTTTGATAGTCCATGACTGCAATTTCTCTGGCTTTCCGCTTTCTTTTCGAGGATGGGAGCCCCGTGGTGATGGTTTGGATCACCCCTGCTGGAGGTGAGGGGCGCCTTTTTGGACTTCGGTTTCTCCGCCTGTCGGAGTCATAGTCCTCATCTTCAGCGCTTTCTTCCTCCATTTTTCCGTCTTTCGGGGGGTGCATCCTCAGGCATTTCCGAAGTTGGCCCTGTTTTATCAGCGACTCTATGTACTTCTCCAGCTGGAAGCAATCTTCGGTGTCATGGCCGTGGTCGCGATGAAACTGGCAGAACTTCTTGGCATTCTTTTTGTTATCGGCGGCCATGGCCCTTGGCCGCCGAGTTAGCTTCCCCTGCCTTTCCAGCGCCATGAGAATGTTGGTCCGTGTAGTGCTCAATGGTGTGAAACTTTGGGGTTTCCTTCCCCGCATCCTCCGAGGTCCTCATGCCTGTTCGGTAGGATGCCGAGCTTGTTGACTGGACCCTTCGGCGTAGTGATGATCAGATTTCGGCCCGGCCATCCTCTGTTCCTCGGCTGTCATGTGTTGCTCCGCCCTAAGGTAAAATTCTCCGAGGGTCTCCGGGCGGTCCTTTGAGAACTCATAGGACAGCTGTGAGTCTCGCCGAAGGCCCCGTGTTATAGCAAGAATGCGGATTTCGGGCCGGAAGTCTGGGACGCTCAGAGTTTCTCTGTTGAATCTTTCGACATAGTCTCGGATGGTTTCTCCGTTCCTCTGCTCTATGTCGAATATCTGTACAGGCATCTTCGCAGTAGGTCTGCTCCCAATGAACTGCTGGGTGAAGGCTGTGGACAACTCCCGGAACTCAGTAATGGTCCCTGGAGGCAAGGAATTGTACCACGCCGTGGCTGGCCCTGTGAGGGTGACTTCGAAGCACTTGCACATGGTAGCGTCATCAGCACCGTGTATTATCATGCTCCGTCTGTACTTCGTCAGGTGGGCCTGCGGATCAGTACGGCCATCATAAATTTCCAACCGAGGTACTCTGAACTCGCCTGGCATGGCTGCTTCAACGACGGCCTGAGTGAAAAGGGGGGTCATCTTCCCAGGATGTTCCCGAGGGTCTGGCCCCAACGGATCTTCTGGCCACTTGTTTTTCCACTCTGTCCAGCCGTGCTAATATCTTCTCCATGAGCACTGTGGCGCTAGGGCCTTTTTCAGGGAATGGGGATCGTCGGCGCTTCTTCGAGGGGCGAGTTCGGCGCTGAGGGGACAAGGACCTGGCCTCAGTTGACGAACTGCTTCGCTGTGAGACTCTCGGCTGCTTGGACCTGGTTTGTCCCACACAACGTTTCCCGAGGGCCATAACTTCTGTGGATGATTCTTCGCGAGGGTCTCCATTCCCCGAACTGCGATGTGTGGGCTTGGGGCTCCTCTCCCGAGGGCGTGTTACTGAGGGGGGTCTCTGGGCCTGTGCTTGCTGTGGCCACCTTCGGCCGATCTGCTGTGTCATTTCAGACACGGCCGCACGCTGAAAGTCCTTCAAGAAACTCATAGTGACTACCAGAGGGCGGTCTTCCTCGGGCGCAGAAGTCCCTGGGAGTGTTTGCTCAGCAACCGGTTGTATCTCAGGCGCGGACGGGGACCTCGGGAGTCCCTTGTCCTTAGAACGCCGAGTCTCAACGACGGCGATCTCAGAGCGGGTTCCCACAGACGGCGCCAAATGATGGCCAGGGGCCTCATCGTTTATAGTCATAGTGACTGGTGGAGGGACTTCTGGGAGGAAGAACGCCTGGTGGACTGGACAGCCCAAAGGAGAGTGCCTGAAAGCTCAGAAACAAAACGGTTAGGAGGCCCCCGGAGTGTTTTTCCGGGGGGGGAGCCTCCGACGCCCAAGTCAGTGGTGGCTGAGAGAAAGGCGGAGAAAATAGCACAAAGGGCTGAGGAGTTTTGCCTGGTAATGGGAGCCGTATTTCGCCAGCCAACCAACCCACCAACTTCGTGTCAAGTATTAATTCCTGGTATTTATAGGAGTGCCTAGCCCGTTCAGATCGCGACACGTGTTCGGTCGGATGTTCCTGAATTTCTGGGCGTAGGGGACAGATAGTTGGTAGCAGGTTGCCTTGAGCCATGTGCTGAGACGGGCCATGATGTGATTTTGATGGCGTCAGCGTGGTAGAGCGCCTTTTGAGGCGGCTTGTGGCGTCTGTGAATGGATGTGTCAGAGGCTTCCTTAAATGCTTCCATAAATACCCCTGCCGTACTCCCGAGGTCCCTGGGTGAGGTCGTCCTTTGGTACGGACGGGGCCTCTTCGGGAAACAAGCCCTGAGTTCGGGGTTTCCCAGCTTCAGGGAGTTCTGCCTTCGGGGAAATCGTGTTCGGCTCGCTATGTTAGGTGCCAATTTTCCGAAGGCGATCAGTTCACGACCCTGGGGGGGCGAGTAGTGTCCTGGCGTGCCGGGCTCGGAGCTCTTCGGCTATCTCCCGAGGTGCCTGATCACACCTTTTCTCGGGTAGCGCCAGCTTCTTCTGGCCATGACTGTGGCATGGAGTTCGGCCAGATAGAGGCGATAGCCTTTGGCTATCAGTACTAACTACTGTTAAAATCCTCCTAAGACCAAGCATTAGCTTGAGAAGGGCTGCCATAGTTATTTGGTTATGTTTATTATGTGGTTTATGGACTAACCTATGGTATATGTTGCTTCCACATTTCATGTGTTTGTTGTTTGTGTTTGGCTGCTGCATTTGGTTGCTATATCTTGTATATATGAATTGTGGTTTTTTTGTTTTAGTGTCTTTGGTTGCAGGTTTTAATGAGGATCACATTACCTTAAGAAACCAAGTGTTACCCTTACTAAGTTTCTCAATGAAACTTACTCCTCTCAATTCTGTCATTTCAGGTCCAGATGAAATATCACCTTCAAACTAACCTTTGTGGTTTGAGTTTTGATCTTAAATTTTAGGAACACAAACTTCCATATGTCTAGTTGTGATCTGGAAATTTTGGTGATTTTAGGAGCACATTTGGTATTTTTAATTGTGGTAGTTACTGTGTTGTGCAGCAGCTGTCCAGCATCCTGTTTTTGGAGTCCATTGTGTCTCAGGACCTCCTGTAACCTAGGTTGCGTATTTAGCTGAGTTAAGACCATATTGTAGTGCATGTATGCATGTACATGTAGTGTATGTAAGATGAGACAAGTATGTGAACATTTGAGTAATGTTTTGGCTATGCAAGTGATGTGGTGCAAAGCTGCCTAAGTGTGAATGATAGGCTGCTTACTTGTAAATTCTGTTTTGGCCACATAAAGTTGCTAGATGCAAGAGAATGTAATTAATATATGTATTGAACATGTATGGGATAGCCTTGGAGGGCTTTCCCCTTGTGAATGAAGTGTTTGCATGGTTTGGAAAAATTATATGGGCAAAATAGTCCAAAAGTTACCAGAATTTCGACCATGTACCTAAAGTTTAATATCTCCCTGTGTAAAATGAATCTTGGCATGAAATTTTGATCAAATCTAGAGAACATCTATAGATTGAACTATAATTTTGAATTTGTGGATTTGGATCCTTGTAACCAAATTTATGACGTTGCAAAATTGGCTGAGTTACTGTTTATTTGGTCAGAATTTTGCAACCAACTTCAAAAATCCATAACTTGGTCCATAGGTGGGCTATTGATGTAAAACAAAATTCCTTGGTTTGGTCTAAGTCTCTACTTCATAATGGAGAAAATAAAATAGGGGGTTATGAGGCTAGAATGATACAGTTTATTAGTGGAAGTTACAAGTGCAGTAGCTGGCCACTAGAACTTAACAAGGTTGCCTAATGTGTGGAAGCCAAAACTAAGAGTTGTGCTAGTGTTTTCCTTCTTTGCTGCCATGGTGTGCATGAAATGTGAATATGTGTGTGATGCTTGGACCAATATGCATGTATTTACATAGTTCCCAAGAGGGCTACTTGGGTATACACACTAAGGGTAGTGTTCTGATGGCCTACAGAACATTACCAATCCTGGGAATCTAAATGCACAGTTTTGGCACCATAACTGGACTACCCCGGAGTGGGTAACAGATTTGGCCTACCAAGGGTGATAGTAGCTAATAATGGTTCCCACTTTACTAATGAAGGTTTCCAAGAATTCACAGCTGACCTCGGGATAAAATTGAACTTCGCCCTGATTGCCTATCCTCAGAGCAACGGAAAAGTTGAAGTGTCCAACAGAACGATAAAAATGGCCTGAAATAAAGGTTGAATGAAGCAAAGGGAAAATGGCTAGGAGAGCTTCCAAGCATGCTGTGGAGCTACCGAGCAACTCCTACAAGGGCCATGGGTGAGGCACCCTTCTCACTCGTCTTCGGCACAGAGGCCATTATCCCTATCGAGGTTGTACAGCCATCTATTAGAATACAGGTGTTCGACGAAGAAGGGAACTACCTCAGTTTAAGAACCAAGTTGGATATGATTAATGAACATAAAATGATTGTCGAGTTTAAAAGAAAAGCTTTTCAGCAGAGAGTAGCCATTGCTGCAAACTTGCATGTCAAGTGTAAAGGAATCAAGAAAGGGGACGTCGTTCTCCGAAAGGCTAAATTCGAAGCCCGAAGACCATCTCATTGTGTACATCGGGAAAATTGGGATAAACCTTATTTGGTCCTCAAGGAAGTTCGGCCAGGAGTCTATAAGCTCGGCGAAACTAAAGGCGAAGAATTGAAAAATACATGGCACTCAAACTCTTTGAAAAAATTCTACAATTAAAAAAAAATTTAGGGGAAAAATTGTGCAAAAGACCCCGAATGAGGTGAACCAAATGTGGTTACTTCTGATAGTGCATGAGTGATATTGTACAATTTTTACTGAAGGTGGTCGACTGAGCATAGTTGGTCCCAAAGGTACTTAACTATTTTTGCACAAATTAAGTTTCACCGAAGATGGTCTGAACATGGTTGGTCCCAAAGGTACTTAACTATTTTCGAAAAGCAAGTCTTCCGAAGAAGGTTGACTGAAGATGGTTGTGAAACCTTCAAAGAGACTAAGGCTGTAAATCCTTAAAGGATAATATGAATCATCGCCGAAGATGGTTAAACGCCAAACGATGAAGATAATATCTGAAGTCATACCAATCAGGGACTTGGCCAAAGTTTCGAACAAAAAATGGGAAAGTTCCATTAAGTTTAAATGACGAAGTACAAAGTACGAAAAAAAATGAGAGTAGAATCCTATTGCTTGTCTTGCCCATCTTCGGGGTCTTCAGCATCCTCGGTGTGATCATCTTCGGCATCATCATCCTCATCTTCGCCACCATCGTAAGCCGGAGGAGGAAGAACGGGGAGGTTGAGAAATTCAATACTCGACTATGCCAAGGATGGCCCTTCGGGGACATCAAGCGCCTGAAAAAAGGAAAGGTCAAGGTCAGGATACTGGGACAAGACTTGATGGTGAACAAGGCAAAAACTGTCCTGAAATGAGGACTTAGTCGCCTCATCAGACGTAGCCTTCTTCGCCTTCAAATACTCTAGTTCTTTCTTAGGTACTTCGACCTCCTTCTCCAGTTTCTTTTTCTTCTTTTTTGTCTCCTTCTTCAGCCAATTGATCTCAGCTATGAATTTGGCATTAAGCCCCAATGCCTTTGTGAGATTGGCAACGGTGTCCTCTTTCTCCTTCTGAAAGGCTTCATTTGCCGAAGTCAACGCCACCACCCTTATGCCAAGGTCTACCACTTTGGAAGAATAATCCTCCACTAGTTCCCTTTGGCGCTTCAGCATCTCTTGCCGAAGACTAGCCAGGTCTTCCTTTTGCGATCTTGTTGAGTTCACTGTACTTGACGACTGAACTTGCAAACAATTCCTTGGCCTTGGCAAAGTTCTCCTCCAATTGACTTTGGATAGAAGACTGTTTGGTTCCCAAGCCCAAAAATATCCATCGTATGCCAAAAGCTGCAAAAAGGAGGATTTCGAATCTTGGTCAAAAGCAATAAAATCTCAAAAATTTTCTAAGTCCTAAAGGGCTAAGGTTTACCTATGCAGCATGCTCGGTCATCCTCATAGCGAGGACCTCCTCTTTCGGGCACTCCTCCATGAGAAAATAGAAGGTAGCATTATTCATAATGCCCCTCATCATCTGATTGGCCATCTTCTGACTATCTTTGGAGAACAAGTCCATGTCCTCTGTGAAGGTCGAAAAAGGCTCCCTTATGACCTTGTCCTTCAGGATTTTTGAATGCCGAAGGGCCCTCTTCCAAACATGATCCACCATCTACTGAACCTGTGCTCGCTCGTCTGCAAAATCATGCTGAAGTTTAATTATAACATTATCCCTTAGCCATTCATCTACAAGGTCTAAAATACCAAAAAATCACAAACCCATACATGAATGGCTAAAGGACGAACCTTGTTCGAGTTCGGGGCTCTCTTCATTAAGCTCATTGATGTCCAACACTTCAGCGGGAATGTCCTTGCCCTTACTTCATCACCGCTCCTAAGCTTCTTCAGTAAACATCTCCCCCAGCGAAGTCCCCAGTGCCTCGACATTAGCATCGAGACTTAAAGGGATAGAATTGATGGCCGACCCCGAAGGCCGGCCAGCACGCATAGGAGTTTGGTTGAGCACCTCCACTTGACCTTTGGACGAAGGTGGAAGGGAGTCCTATTCACTTTTCTTTGACTTCGAGGCTGAGGATGGCCCAGCTGGCACCTTCTTCCTCCTAGGTGCCTTCTTCTTCTGCTGCTCCCCCATCTCGACTTGACCAAGGAAAAGACTCTTATAGAAGGCCGCAAATTTATCACCCATCTCTGCAAAAAGAAGAACATCAACGTAAGTACAGAGAAGTTATAAAAAGGAAAGTTGGAAAAAGCTTACTCTCCACTGGTGCCGAGTGCATAAGTTCGCCCCGAATGAGCATGACCAACCACAACTTCTTTCTATCAACGGCCAATTCAGCATGTTCAGGTCAGAAAGGTGCTCTCTGATAACCCTTAGTTCCCAAAGTACTTCTTCGGTCATGAAGCTCCAGCTAACGGGGAAAGGGTAAAGAGAGTGTGGGGGAACCTTGACATCCTAGTCCGCAACAGCCCGAATATGATTATCGAACTCTACAAATTGGGCCTCCAACTCTAAAGTTAATAGCTTCCTCGAGTCTACTACGTTAATGGCTAAGATGCCTGAAGCCCATTGAGCAGAAAGATCTATCCACTTCTTATCAATCTTCATGAAGAAGTACTTCTTTTGCCAACCTTGCCAATTGTCTTCTGTCCCGAAAGTAAAAGTAAACTTCTTGCTCCCAGCTCCCCGAGGGAGTAAGAAGTAGAATCCATCCTTCGGGACAGGATGGAGTTTGTAATATTACATGAAAAGGATGAAGTGGGGCTCTATATTGAAGACCCCACACATGCAAAGAAAGGCGTTAAAATAAGAGTATGAGTTCGGAGGAAGTTGGTTGACGGCTACGCCATGAAATTGGCAAAAGTCGCAAACCATCTTCGATAGAGGATACCGAAGACCCGCCTTCAACTGTGCTTTGAAGACGGTAACCTTGTCATGATGAGGAAGGTAACTTGGCACAGTAGGTCCAGGAAGACAGGTGATGGCATACGAGGGAAGGATAAATTTGGCTATCCACTTCTTCAGCTTTTCTGAAGTGGCGTAGCTTAAGTAAGAATTGATAGGAAGCCAACTCTCAAAACGGGTTTTGCTAAGGATTGCTCAGAAGACATATTCGGGGGTGAAGGTACTAACCTCAAACAAATGAGATAAAAAACAAAAGAAGGAGGAGGAAGAAGAACTACTTCAAAAACAAACCCACCTAGTTCAGGAGGAAAGGATATTCGAGAGAATGCCGCAAAAGTTGTCGGAAATCGCTCCGCCACTAGCATCGTCATGAAAGAAACCTAGAAAGGTGAGAGGAAATTTGAAAGTTAAGGAAATGAAAGTAGAAGAGTGAGGAAACCCCTGAGGGAAAAGGCCTTATATAAACCGAAGGAAGCAGGCGAAGCGTCGCCATAACGACCCTTTGCAAGTGAAGGGACATAACCGACGTAATGGATGCGACTGATCGCCACTAACTCAATGACACATGTCACATGGTGCAAAAATTGAGGGCACGCCTACTGACACTGGCAGGCCTATGCCGCCTAGCTAGAAGTGATGCGACTGCCCAGATAGTAACGGTTCACTGACAAAAAGCAGGAATATTAAACATTGAAGAAATTATGGCCCCTCACCTTTGAAAATACGACCTCGATACAACCTCGGCTGTAGGACACGAAAAAGCTCCTTCGGCTTTGAAAGTGTGACCTTGCCGAATGAATAAGATGCTGGCTCAAAACAACATCCATGTCAAGGGCTCGAATACAACTTCGGCAAATAAAGTGATGTCTTTGCCTGAGGAGCCGGCAAGAGTAAAGGTCTCTTGGACAAAGTACAGCTTCAGCTGCTAACATCGAAGATGTAACTTCAGCTTGTTTGAGGGCGGCATGTGATAGCCGAAGGGCTATCGCCCCCGAGATCCCCTAATCAGCTATCTTGACGCCACCCCCGGAAAGAGCTTAGTCCCGACCTCGGGGCATTCTTAACACCACCCTCGGAAAGGAACATAACTAACTTCAAGAAAATGTGTCTTCACCACCCATAGATTTGTGAAGCTACCGACCTCAGAAAAGTAGATCCACCATCCTCCACAGAAGAAAAAGTCTCCCAAAGGTAACCCACTCTTCCGAAGGGCCTTCCTTGATAGCCCTCGAGGGGAAAATCTCTGCCCGAAGGGGTCTCACGGAGCTATGACAAAAATGGTTAAGGAGTCTCTGACAAAGAGACCTCACACACACCCTTGTCCTCTGGCTAGAATGTCCTACGGCCAACTAGAAATGCCTGCCTCTGAAGGTATAGATCGAATCTGACCGAACACGTGTCATGATCTGGACAAGCTGTGTCAAACGGCCTCCTCCCTCCACCCTCATATAAATACTTGGGAAGGACCATAGCAAGGACACAGTACCCTCACTATTCCCTACTCTTTACTCTTTACTAATACTCTCAAAAATACTGACTTGGGAGTCGGAGGCTCCTGCCCCGGAAACAAACTCCGGGGAGCTTCTAACCCATGTTTGTTGCAAGTGTTTTAGACATCTCCACACAGGAAGTCCTCCCAGTGGGCCAACATGTCATTCAACAAAGATGCTGCCGGGCATCACTACATACCAAAGGCTGATGAACAGGGTATTCAACTCCTAGATTGGGAGAAATATGGAAGTGTACATTGATGATATGATAGTTAAGAATAAACAATATAGTAATCATATCACAAACTTAGGAGAAACATTCCACCAACTTCAAAAATTTGGAATCTGCCTTAACCCCAAAAAAGTGTGTTTTTGGGGTGACAGCTGGCAGATTCCTCGAATTCATGGTGTTCGAAAGAGGTATAAATGCCAACCCTGAAAAATTTAATGCTTTGCTGCATTTCAAACTCCAACAACAACAAAGGATATACAAAGGCTCACCAGAACAATAACTTCCTTTAGCAAATTCATATCTAGATATAGAGATCGGTGCTAGTTGTTCTTTTAAGTACTTATGAAAGCAGCCAAAAATGAAGGCAACCTCGAGGTCGAGGAACACCCTTAGAACGAGGAATGCCAGAATGCTTGGGAGGAACTCAAAAATTACTTGACCCATTTGCTGATACTTCGGCAACAGAAGGAAGGAGAACCGCTCATCCTCTACCTTGCAATAACTGAGAAAGTCGTAAGCTCAATTCTGGTTAATGTGCAATGAGGGAAGCAGTGGCCAGTGTACTATGTGAGAAAGTCCCTACATGGTGCCAAAGTTAGGTATCCTCTTCTTAAAAAACCATCTATGCCCTAGTATTGGCAAGCAGGTGGCTTCAATCTTATTTCCAAGGACATCCTATCACTGTGTGAAATAACTTACCTCTTAGGGATGTCATGAGAAAGTTGGACCACTTGGGCCGATTATCGAAGTGATGCATCAAGCTTGATGAGTATGATATCACCTATAAGCCAAAAAAGGGCAATAAAAGCCCAAACACTGGCAGATTTTATTGCCGAGGTACTTAAAACTGAAGGTACTATAGGAGATGTTGAAAATGATGAACCTAAGTGGACATTATTCATTGATGGAGCCTCAGGATCTGAACACCAAGGAGCCAGAGTAATTCTCCGTGGACCCGAAGGTATGGAAGTTTTGAAGGCCATGAAATTCGGTTTCAATGTCACAAATAATGTTGCCAAGTACAAAGCCCTCATAGCAGGCTTACAATTGGCAAAAAAGAGTTGGTGTGAGAAATCTGAAGGCCCACAGTGACTCTCAATTGGTGGTTCGACAGATGATACAGGACTAGCAAAAGATCCAAACTTAGAAAAGTACCATAATCTCGTAAAAGGGCTTATCTAACAGTTCAGCAGGGTACAAATAGAAAACGTACCCCAATGAGATAATATGTATACAGATACTTTGGCCAAATCAAAATAATCCACCGAAGTGTTAGATCACCCGACCATTACAATAATGGCCGTCACAATCCCAAATAAAGAATGGAAGGATCCTATCAAAGAGTACCTTGCGAATTCAGAATTACCTGAGGACCCCCTTGAAGCAACGAAGGTGTGAAAATGCTCAGGTAGATACTTCTTGATCGGGGTAGAATTGTACCAACAAGGATACGCAAACCTACTGCAAAGGTGTATTAGTCTAAAAGACATTGAGACAGTCCTTAAAGAAGTCCATAAAGGGGCCTGTGGGTCACACATTAGGACTGACACCCTTGCTAGGGTATTACTTTGGAAAGGATATTTCTGGCCTACTTTAAGAAAGGATGCAAAGCAGTTCGTCAAGAAATGTGATAAGTGCCAACAACACGCACCCATCCAAATAGTACCCTTTGATGCAATAACTTCGGTAAACTACCCTTGCCCCTTTGCTATTTGGGGTATTGACCTCATTAGGCCTCTCCTAACAGCTCTAGGAGGAGTGAAGTTCTATGTAGTTCTAGTGGATTATTTCACTAAGTGGATCGAGGTAGAGCCCTTGGCAGCAATTTTGGCGAAGCACATATAGAGATTCATCTGGAAGAACATCATATGTAAATTTGGTGCGCCGAAGGTGATAGTGGCAGATAATGGTTCCCAGTTCACTAATAAAGGATTTCGAGGATTCACAACCAGCCTCGGGGTAAATTTGCACTTTGCCCCAATTACCCATGCTCAAAACAATTGACAAGTTGAAGCCTCTAATAGGACAATAAAAGATGGTTTGAAAAAGAGGTTGAAAGAGGCACAGGAAAAATTGTCGGGGGAACACCCAAGTGTGCTATAGAGTTATCGAACAAGCCCCAGAAGAGCTACAGGAGAAACACCTTTCTCACTTGTCTTTGGCACTGAGGCCATTATCCCTGTCAAAGTCATACAACCATCTATTAGAATACAGGTGTTTGACGAAGAAGGGAACAACCTCAGTTTAAGAGCCAAGTTAGATATGATTAATGAATATAGAGAGATGGCTGAACTCAGAAGAAAAGCCTTTCAGCAGAGGGTAGCCATTGCTGGGAACTCACATGTCAAACCTAAAGGGATCAAAAAAAGAGACCTTATTCTCCGAAAGGCTGAACTGGAATCCCGAAGACCATCTCATGGTGTACTTTGGGCAAATTAGGAAGGACCTTATTTAGTCCTCGAGGAAGTTCGGCCAGGGGTCTATAAGCTCAGAAATGCCAAAGGAGAAGAGTTGAAGAACACATGGTATTTTGACTCTTTGAAAAAATTCTATACTTAGAATTTTCCAAAGGAGTTTAACCGAATATGGTTGCTTCCGAAAGTACATGAGTAATATCTTACAAGTATTGCCGAAGGTGGATGACCGAATATGGTCAATCCTAAATGTACCTAAGTGTTTTTGTATGAAGCAAGTTTTCTGAGTATGATTGACCGAATATGGTTGATTCCAAATATGGTTAACTAAATATGGTTGATTCTATTCTTAAACACTTAGAATGATATCCATAACTCACTAAAGATAATTGCGCAATACCTTCAGAAAAGACTAAGGTTGTGAATCCTTTATAGAATTTTTTAAAAAAAGGTATTACGCGACCGAAGGTGCTAAGCCCTACACTACCAAATATGGTAAACTGTCAAAGATGGTTAAGCGCCAAAGGTTGGAATAGTACTAGAGGTTGTACCCATTCTTTACTTTTCCAAATTTTTGGAAATAAAGTTCCATTAAGAAAGGTAGTACACAAAAAAAAAAAGAAAAAAGAGGAGAACCTACATCCTATGGGTTATTTGGCCCATCTTTAGGGTCCTCGGCATTTGTATCCTTGGTGTATGCACCTTCAGCATCATCCTTATCTTCATCACTTACAACTTTAGCCAAAGAAGGACGGGCAGGAAAGTTGAGATATTCAATCTTTGACCATGGTGAGGATGGTCCTTTGGGGATGTCAAAGGCTCTTAAGAAGGAGACATTGAGGTCGGGATATTGCAAAAAGACCTGCTAGTGGGTGAGGCAGAAGCTATCTTGGAATGAGGACATGGTTGCCTCATCTGCCTTAGGTTTTTCAACCTTAAGGTCCTTCAGCTCCTTATTCAGTGCCTCAACCTCCTTCTCCACCTTTTTTTTCTTATTTTTCTTCTTCTGCTTCTTTAATCGCTTAATTTTGACAAGGAATTCGGCATTCATCCCCAATTCCTTAGTAAGGTCAGCTACAGCGTCTTCTTTCTCTTTCCGAATGACCTCCCCCACCGAACACAGTTCTACGACCCTCGCACCGAGGTCACTAATTTTGGAGGAACAATCCTCAAGGAGCCCCCTCTAGCTCTTCAGCACTACTTGGCAAAGCTTGGCTAGGTCCTTCTTTGTAGTCTTATTGAGCTTACCCTATTTCATGCATGAGCTAGCAAACAATTCCTTGGCCTTAGCCAAGTTCTCCTTCAACTGACTTCGGATGGCAGACTGTTTGGTTGCCCAAGCTTGAAAGTAGCCTCCGTATACCAATAGCTGTAAGTAGAAAATACCTGATGTAAGCTACAACAACGTTGAAGACTTTAAGAAATCAAAAGTTTCCTAAGTACTAGGGATTTCCTAAGCAACATGCTCGGTCATCCGAGCTGCGAGGATTTCATCATTCAGGCAGTCCTCGATCAAGGTTTGAAAGGTGGCATTGGTCATGATGCCCTTTGCCATCTGAGGGACCATCTTCTGGAAATCTTCAGAAAATAGGTCCATGTCCTCAATAAAGGTCCAGAAGGGTTCCCTCGAGACCTCGTCCTTCAGAATCTTCGAGTCCCAAATGGCCCTCTTCCGAAGGTGGTCCATCATCCACACCATTTGGGCCTTTTCCTCTACAAAATCACGCCAAAGTTCCTTCATTACATTATCTCTTAGCCATTCATCTATAAAGTCTAAAATACCAAAAATTCCAAAACTCATAGATGAATGCCTAAGAGACAAACCTGGTGCAAGTTCGGCGCCTTCTCTGTCAGCATCACTAACATCGAGTACTTTGGCAGGGATCTCTTTCCTTTTGTGTCTTCACCTTTCCTGGGCCTCCTCTGCCAAAATCTCCCCCAATGAGGTCCCTAAGGTTTTGACAGTGGCATTGCGACCTATAGGGGTTGAGAAGATAGCAGCCTCCAAGGACAGGTCATCACCCATGGACATTTCGTCTAGTGCCTCATCCTGGTCTTCGAGGGGGCAGGGAGTCCTCCTTAGTTTTCTTTTACTTCGGCACTGAAGACGGACCAACTGACCCCTTCTTCCTCTTTGGAGCCTTCTTCTTCTACTCCTCTTTCTTGGCTTGGCCAAGGGGCAAACTCTTGTAGAAGGCTACAGACTTATCGCCCATCTCTCCAATGGAGAAAATATCAGTCTAAGTATAAAAAATTCTTACACTATGGTTGAAGGATCAACTTACTTTCTACAATGCCGGAGTAAGAGAGTTCGCATTGAAAGAGCTGAACAAACCACGCCTTCTTTCCGTCCACCGAGGGCTTTGGCATATCTTTGTTAGTAACATGTTCGGTGATAACCACAAGCTCACAAACAACCTCCTCAGTCATAAAGCTCCATCTAATAGGGAATGGGTAGAGAACGTTCGAAGGTGCCTAGGTATCCCAATCCACAACAGCCTGAATATGGCTGTCGAAATCCTTAAACTGAGACTCCAGTTCTAGAGTCAACAACTTCCTCGGCTCCACTACATCGGTGGCCAGGGTACCTGAAGCCTGTTAAGATGGAATATCTTTCCACTTCTCATCAATCTCCATAAAGAAGTATTTATTCTACCATCTTTGCCAACTGTCTTTGGTGTCGAAGGTGAAGTAAATTTCTTGTTCCCGAATCCTCGAGGGAGCAAGAAGTAAAATCCCCCCTTTGGGATAGGTTGAAGTTTATAGTATTGGAGAAAAAAGATAAAGTGTAGGACAATTTTGAAAACTTTACACATACACAGGAAAGGATTAAAGTGGCCGTAGGACTTCGAAGGCATCTGATTGACGGCTATACGGTGGAAATAGCAGTATTCGAAGACCACCCTCAGAAGAGGATAATGGAGACCCACATTCAATTGCACTCTGAAGACGATAACCTCCTTCGGCCTAGGAAGGTAGCTTGATTCATTATGACCGAGCAGCCTAATTTTTGCATAAGAAGGAAGGAAGAACTTTAGCCTCCACTTCTCCTACTTCTCCGAAGTGGCACAGCTCATATGGGAGTTAAGAGGGATCTAACTCTCGAGAAAAATGGCAACCCTGGCTTGTTTCTCTGACATCCTCGGTGACTAAAACCCTAACCTCATATAGATGAAGGAAAAAGAGAAGAAAAAATAAGAAGAAAAGCAACTTTGGAGGGAAACCCACCTATTTGAAAAATAAGGTAAACTTTGGAAAGCATCGCAAAACTTGCCAAAAATCGCTCTTCTACTAACACCGCCGTAAGAAAAAGCTACAAAGTGAGAGGAAGTCCAAGAGCAAAAGGAATGAAAGTAGAAGAGTAAGGAAACTCTGAAGGAAAACAGCTTTATATAGACCGAGGGAGGCAAGCAAAGCATCACCATGATGACCCTTTGTAAGCGAAAGGACATAACTAATGTAACAAACACAACTGATCACCAATGATCTGATGACATGTGTCACACTATGTGAAAAACAAAGGCATGCCTTCTGACACTAGCAGGCCTATATTGCCTAACCTGAAATGACGCGACTGCCCAGTCAGAAGATAGGATGGTTCAATAGCAGAAGGCAGGAATAAAAAACCCTGAGGGGAAAGTAGGTCCTCACCTTGGAAGATACAACCTTGGTTAAATCGAGAATTTGGCTCGAAGACATAAAACAGCTCTTTATATTCCAAAGATGTGACCTCGCTAAATATAAAAAATTGGTTCGAAGTAACGTCCTCACTGAGGGCTCAAAATCAGTGAATAGAACACAAATAAGAAGCCTCGGAGAATGCCGAAAATACAACTTCACCAACAGAAAGGGTCTCGGACTAAAAAGCTACCCAAAGAACAGGATTCCCATGACATGCTCCCAAATGATTAACGCCGAAGATACAACCTTTGGCTTCTCTGAGGGAGGCAAGCAATAGCTGAAGGGCTATTGCCCACAAATACCTCCTAAATGGCTAACTGAACACCACCCTCAGAGGATTCGTAACATCCACTTCCATAGGATTCTGTACTCCTCGGAAAATATATGTGACCAACTTCAGGAAAATGGGTTCCTCCCCACCTTCAGAAGGCACACTACCAACTTTGGAATCATAGGTCTATCACCTTTGATAGAGGAAAATGCCTCCCGAAGATGGTCCTCCCATCCGAAGACCCTTCTCCAGTAGCCCTCAGGGAAAATCCTTGCCCGTAGGGGTCTCACATCCCCGATGGGGTCTTATGGGTAAACAACAAATACAGTTGAGGAACCTCTGACAAAGAAGCCTTACACACACCCCTACCTTCTAGCCAAAACCACCTATGGCCAGCTGGAGATACCTGCTCCGAAGGTACGGACCAGATCTAGCCGAACATGTGTCATGATCTGCGTATGCTGTGCAAAACAGCCTCCTCCCTCCACCCTCCTATAAATACTTGGAAGGCTCCTTGGTAAAAAAATGGGGGACTTTCTCTCCCTCTCTTTTCTACTTTCTACTCTTTGCTCTTAAGCAACTTCTCTCTCATATACTGACTTGGGCATCAGAGGCTCCTCCACCCAAAACACACTTTGGGGAGCGCCTAACCCACGTTCTTCAAGGTATTGTAGATACCTTCCCACTGGAAGTCTCTCCTTCAGGCCAACATGTCATACAACGAAGATGCCTTTGGGCATCACTGTCTACCTTAAACTGGCCTCCTAACGCTTTTTTAGGATAACTCTTTTTTTCCAGCACTATGGCCAAAATCTTGCCTCCTTTCTGTTTCATCACCACCTTCTACCTCAGTTCTTACTTATGACCTCAACCTTATACTTCTCGGATTACTCCATTCATCATCTGTTTCATTCTTGCTAGTTTGTTCTTTAGTTATACGCTCCTTACCTGGCCTTCTTCCTTTCCTTTCCTCATCAGGTGTTTTCTCAGCCATAGAGCCTATTGGTGCTAAGGCGTGACCCCTAGTAAAGGTCTGGATGCCAGCCATAAGTTAAGCTATGGTAGCTTGCATAGTTTCCAAGATCTACTCCATTCCCTGTTAATCATGTTTACTGTGTCTAGGCTCTTGGGCCTTATTTTTTTTATTCTCGTCCTCCTTTCTACCACTTGCTCCATTTCAGGTTGTTCATCATTTAACTAACTAGCCCTAATTTCTTGTTTCCCTTCTTTTTTTCCTTTCTCTACCATCAAGTCATCATTTTCCTAAAATCACACAATGGTAAACAATGCTCACATATTCTAGTCCGTAGAACTCATCTTAATAAGTTTGGTCTAATAAGCCCTTAGTATCAATAGATACCAACTTTAATAAAAAAACTTGGTTCCAACCAAAACCTATTGTTTTGATACCACCAAATCTATCATGACCCAAACCACCTCTACGCTATGCACACCTGTGCCATCAGAGGGTTTAGCAACCCAAAGGACTAATTAAACTCTCAGGTAGTCTAGGTCATAACACCCTAGGATACTTAATCAATTTGTTTTCTTGTAAGCTATTGCTTAATGGATTTAGGGAAAAATTACCATTATCTTCTAGCCCATGGTTTTTATAGTATGAGTGGAATACCAAACTCAAATTAACTATTTCTCAATAGGCAAGTCAAAACATATGGTAGATACTAACTTTCTCATGAATTATACTTGTGCTTACATTTATGCATACATTCATCGAGCCACACTACTTTTCCCTTAGTGGGTATTTTACATTCCACTTCAAAACTATTTTACAAGCCTTACATAGTTATTTTGCAACTACTGCCCAAAAGTGATTCAAACTAGTCTATGTTTTTACATTCTTCTTAATATTTCACATAGACTATCTAGGAACCTCCTTGATATGTTCCTAGTGTCACTTCAACTTTAACCTGCCAGGCAGGCATCCAAAGGAAAATACACTTTATGACCACCTTATAAATCATCATAGTATAGGCTGACAAGCCCAACATAGCTACAAAAGCCTATACCATGCACATATGGTCACATATTGAGCATAATAATTTACCAAAGTTTGTGTCAACATCTAAGCAATACCAATAAGTTCATATGTGAACTAGTCAAGCTTCAGAACCTCTTCCTAAAAATAAAAAAAAATATCGCATGAGTAACTAGTACTCAGTAAGAGTCCAACACAGCACCTATTGCCTATAATACTATAAGAATAGTATTCACATAGTAGTTCATCCATAAACCAACTTGCATCCAAAGACATGAAAACAAGAAAAAAAAACACATATAGAACATATATAGATAATAAGGTAAGGTTAGCACATGCATCCAGCAACAAAGCATGCAAAACACATATACCACAACACACAACTTTAAAAGCTTAGGGCATAGCAAGCATTATATGCACTTTCTTCAACCAATCTTTTTAAAAACCAGAGAGCTCCAGACCTTAATTCAAGCTTGGCCACAACTTGAACAAGATCCTATGCTTGCCCACATCATAGTTTCTAGCTAAAAAACCATAATGGATAAGCACCCATAGCCCATTCAGAACACCTTGGGTCATTCAGCTCTAACATATCACCTAGGGCCATTTCCTTCTCAAAATTTAAAATTTGAGGAGAAGGAACAGAGTTGGATCCTTTACCAATTTCAATACAATAGCAACTTGTTCCCTAACCAACTTTAGCCAAGGTAACCTTCTTAAACCTCCAAGGTTATCACCTTTATTCTTGTTTGTTTTCTTTGTTTTTCTCACTCTTTCCTTGGTATGAAATTTTAAAAATTCAAAAAATTTAATTGCCTAAATAATCAAGGTTTTACCCTTTCAAGAAGCTATTTATAAGCTACTAATAATTCTTTGGTCCTTAGGCAAATTTTTGGGTGATAACCGGTTTAGAAGCTTAGTTACCTAAGCTTGACTTGGAAGTTATTACAACTCTTACAAGCTTTAAGCCTCAAAATTCCATGGTTTAATGGCTCTATAGACTTCCAAAAGGCTACCTTTGCCTAAGCCTTTAATTTAGAGGAGGGCATTAGTCAAAAAAAAAAAAAGAAAGTAACAAGATCATAACCGGTTAAATGCTAGTCTTTTGCTTGTCTTTGCTCCTCATTTCCCTTAGGAAATTTAAAACAGCCCCAGTAGCCTTTGTGTCATATATTTCCATGACTTAATGGCCTTAATAAATGTCTAAGAGGCTACCAAGAAATTAATTTAGCTTTGGTCAATGTGGAAGAATACAACCTATCATGACTTTGCCACCAATGGCTTTTGTCTTGGTTTTGTTTAGCTTTTTGCTCATTATTTCCATTGGAAAATTATGGCACATCTAGTAGCCTTTTACCCTTATATTCCAAGATCCCTTGCCTTCAATAGGCTACCACAAAACCTCTAGGAAAATGCCTTAAATTTTGGTTAATATTGATGGTACAATTTGGCCTTAATTTGGTGTTTTTTCTTGTCTTTACCTCCTAATTTTCTTTGGATTTGTATACCACCCTTGGCAGACTTTTCTAGCTATATTTCCAACTTCTAAACCTCACACAAATTTTTATAATTGTTAAGAAATTATTCAATATTGAGCTTATACAGCCGATCATAGGCCTTGGAAATTAAGGGTTGACTTGTCTTGACTTAGTCTTAATTTTCCATGCTTAGTCATACCCCTTTCTAGAGTTTCTTGCATCCATAATTTCCAAGTAATTTCTTCACCATTTTAAGCTACATTTGTGCTAGATTCTAGCCATTGAATTTTCAAAAGAATTCGGCCATCAAAGGCTTAAAAAGTTGGCATAGAAAGCTAACCTACATTAAGCAAAACAAGCCATATTTATGTCACTTTCCTTTAGTTTTTCTTATTATTTTCCTCATTGATGTCAGGTCAATATTTATGGCAGATTATTCCTATAATTTCCAGCAATAATGTGCTATAATTTTTTTTCCATTAAAGACCTCAAATGATTTCTTTGCTTGCTTGCACCACAAGTTACAGACATGCGCCATTTGGCACCATAGTGCACTCAGTTGTGCACCCTTACTTCCTTTGACATTTTTCTGTCAATTTTTTTGGTTCTTCCAGCCCATTTGGCCTTAATTTAACTTAGGTCTTCATGTCATGGACATTTGTATGAATTGATTTCCAGATTGTATGCACATATGCCGATGACACAATGTACACACACATACACACTAACACTTGTAGTGCGACTTTTCCTAGACCCAATTAAATCATCTCAATAGCCATCGTCACTAATCACCATTCTTTCTTATTTTCATGGATTTATATTCATGAACTACACAGCCCTTGGCCTATGCCATTTAGAGGCATGACCCATAAAAACTGTGCTAACGAAAGTTCATGAAGGTCTATGCAGATCCCTCCTCGAAATGGATGCCCTAGCTGGAATATTACTTCGGTAGGGATACTTTTGGCCCACTACAGGGAATGATGCTCAGTAATTTGTCAAATATTTCCATAAATTCCAGCGGCATACACCCATTGAGAAAGCACCTTCCAAAGTTATATCCTAGGCCAATTACCCTTGCCCCTTCACCATAACTGATCTAATTGGCACACTCCCCATGACACCAAGAGGAATCGAATATTATGTTGTCACAGTTGATTATTTCATCAAGTCGGTAGAAGTAGAACCCTTTACCATGATATAAGGAAAATATATTCAAAATTTTTTTTGGAAAAACATTGTTTGGAGATTCAGCTATCCAAGGGTGATAGCCATGGACAATGGCACCCAATTCATTGGCAGAGGGTTCCAAGAGCTTGCCACTAACCTTGGTATAAAACTACACTTTGCTCTAGTTGCATACCTTGGAACAATGGACAAGTAGAAGTGTGAAACAAAAGATTGAAAGATGGCTTAAAGAGAAGACTTGGGGAAGGAAAGGGAAAATGGGCAGACAAACTACCAAGTGTATTATGGAGTTACTGAACAACTCCAAGAAAAGCAACCAACGAGATGCCTTTTTCACTTGTGTTCGGAATAGAAGCTTTAATTCCTGTGGAGGCAACTTTGGAGACAGTAAAACCTTTTATAAGGGTACAAGTGTTTAATGAAATAGAAAATGACCTTAGCCTGAGGGCCAAGCTCAACATGTTTGAAGAACACAAGGAAATGGTCGGGCCCAGAAGGAGATCTTTATAGCAATGAGTTGCCATTGTAGAGAACCTAAAAGTTAAGCCTAAGGGAATAAAAGTTGGAGACCTCATACTCTGAATGGTGAATTGGAACCCCTACGACCGTTTCATGGTGTATTCTATGTGAACTGGGAAGGACCTACTTGGTCACCGAAGAAGTTCGGCCAAGAATTTTCAAGATTGGAAACACCGAAGGAAAAGAGTTAAAAAATACTTGGCATGCAAACTCTTTGAAGAAATATTATCCTTAGAAGACTTTTGAGGAACCAAACAGAATTGTACAAATGCTATTATGATGATAGTTTGAGCCTCGGAAAACAAAGCCTCTCATTCCTTCTAAAGAGCCTCATTGGCCGAGGTTTGAGCCACCAGCTTCACCCCAAAATCAGCCATCTTTAAGGAATAATCCTTAAATAGAATCTGAGTGCCCTGGATGACCTCTCGGTCCACCTCTGCTACTTCTTCCTTGGTTATTTTATTTAGCTCTCCAAATTTGTACTACAAAGTTCCCAGGGCACCTTTCACCTTTGACAAATTCTCCTTTGTCTGGGTTTGAATAATGGTCTGCTTAGCAGACCAAGCTCGAAAGTATCCCCCATAGGTGAGCAAATGCAAAATAAAGATGTAGAAGATGAGTTCATAACCTAATGAATGGATAAAATCGCTAAGAATAAAAAAACTACTTGGGCAGCATGTTCAATAATCTAAACAACTAAAATCTCCTCATTTAGACATAATTTCATCAGAGATTGAAACGTCATATTTTTCATTATGCCTTTCATCATCTAGAGGACCATATTCTAATAATCTTCAGAGAATAAGTCCATATCCTCCGTGAATTTCTAGAAGGGCTCCCTCGAAACCTTCCTTTGAGGGATCTTGATGTCATTCAACAACATTTCCACTCATGGTTGGCAACCCAGTCTGGCACAACCACTTCTTCTACACTATTTCACCGAAGTTTAGTTATCATGTCAATCCTTAGCCATTCATCTATAAAGTCTAAAATTCCAAAAAAGTCAAAGTTTATAGATGAAAAGTCAAGGACCGAACCTAGTAAAGGAACATTGGAATCTTCAATTTCTAAATCACATACTTCATGAATATCAGTAGGAACATCTTTCCCCTTCAGCCTCCTTCTTTTTTCAGCCTCTTCAGCAAAAAAGACGGCTAAAGAAGTCCCCAATGTCTCCACAACAGAGGTAAGGATGATAGGATTTAAGAGCATGGTGACGTCGAGAAGAGCATCTCCTATCTCCTTAGTAACTTCAAGAAGGGGAGGTAATTAATCTTCCTTAGTTTTCTTGGGATAAGATCCTCCCAAAGTCTATCTTTTCTTCCTCTTCGGGGCTTTATTCTCTTTTCCTTTCTTCCCATGTTCACCTATCTCAACTTTCCCAAGGAAGAGATTCTTGTAGAGATCAATAAACTTGTCACCCATTTCTATAAAATGGGAAAGACATCAGTGTAAATGCAAGATGATCAAGTAGATAGGTGAAAGAAAGGAACTTATTCTCTACATGGGTTTAATAAGTGAGCTCCTTCAAAAGGAGATTGACTATAATAGACTCCTTCCCATCTATGCATGGCCTAGGCATTTCGAGGTTAGTTAGGTGTACTTTAACAATACCTAACTCCCAAAAAACTTCTTTGCTCATGAGGTTCCACCTGATAGGGAAAGGGTATGGCCAGCATGGTGGTAGTTCTTCATCCTAGTCAACCACTTGCCAAATATGGCTATCAAACTCTTTGAATTAGGATTCAGGCTCTTCAGTTAAGAGCTTCGAAAGATCTGCGATGTCGATCACCAATGTCCCAGATGTCAAGCCTATGACTTGTATAGGCCATGGGATGTGATAAAATGAATATAAAAAATGTACATAGCATGTGTATATAAGTGATACAAGTCACAGATGTGAAGATACAGGCTATAAAAGAACAAGTGCCTTATGGGGTGTCCTTGGGGCACATAGGTGGAACATGAACGAAGATTTCATTTTATGAACCAAAAATGGTTCAAATTAAGTACCAAGGTTGATCTTAAAATGAGAATGAAAAACTTGAAGAAAAATTGGTTAAGAAACCAAGAATACTAAAGAGCACCAAGAAAGGGCACAAGGTGGCTCTTAGGCACACCCTTGTGTGCACTTCTGTGATTTTGAGGCTTCAAAACGAAATGCCATGGGAAGAACTTTATAAAATTAATGCTTGGATTTGAAGTAAGACTAAGGGTTACAATGGAAACCAAGAAAAGTTGAAGAACACACGAGAACTCTAGGGGGCACCCTAGGCTGTACTAAGGGGGCTCTAAGGTACACTTAAACTGTACCTAAGTTCAAGTGAAAGTTTGGTGACTTAAATGAATGAATTTATGGGCCAAGTAGGTGCTTGATTTTCACCACAAAGAGAGGTAAGCAGGTCAATCAAATAACTATAATGATTTAAGTGATTCATGGAAAGTTAGACCAAAGACTAATCAAAGTAGCTTTACTGCCATGGGCATTTCGGCCTAAAAACCACCGCTTAGACTTAATTCTTTTCAAGGTAGGTTCCAGCCCATTTAATGCTACTGCCAACCTTAGGAAAATGGTGAAAAGCATCCTACAAAAAAAAATAAATATGTTAGGAACACAAAGAGAAGCAAAGGAGCTAAACCGAAGATGGTGCCATGTGGTAGGCCTATGGTGATGCATGTGAAGAGTGGAAGATTTCTTGTTTTTTTGTTGCCAATTACAAGCTAGGTAAGGGATTATATAAAGCTTTTTCTCCTAGATTTTGAAAGGAAGAATGCTGCCCTAGAGGATGGCTTTGGCCGAATGAACCTAGGAGCTAAATTAGTCAGCTATGTGTGCTTGTGCACTATAGTAAGATAGCTAGTTTGCATATGGCAAGCATTAGAGTTTTTGATCAAGTATGGCTGAACTTTTTCATCTACCTAGAGCTCTATGTTAATTTGGCTTAATTCAAAGTGATCACTTGCTAAACTAAATGAAATAAATGCTTGTTAAGTTTAAGTGAAACCATGTATGTAGTGGGTGCATTTTGCATGCTTCATTGATTGTTTGCATGTGCTAACCTTTAAAATATGTATATATGTATCTTGTATTATGTTATGCCTTATCTCTTGTATGTCTTATTCATTTTTTGTTACAATTAAAAAGGAGAAATTAGAGGTTTATATGTATAATAATGTTTTGACCATTGTGTAGGCACTAGGTGCTGAATTGAACTTTTAGTAAGTACTTGTGTACTCATGCCCTTTTCTACTCATTTCAAGTAAAGAAATGGAAGATTATGTGCTAAGGAACCTTTTGGAGAGGTATATGTTCAAGAAGGTATGGCTTAGGTTTAATGGATTTGAAAGAAAGAATTAAAAGTTCATGATATGAACTAATGATTTACAAATTAGTTGTAGGCTTTGTGGTTGCATTTAGTATAGTTCTAGTTTAGGTGAAAGCCCAAAGGCTCATAAGGGACATGCTTCCTAGACTCCAAACAAAAGTGGAGGTTTCAATGTCTGTAAGTATTGAAATAGTGTAACTATGTTATGTAATATGCATGTCACTTAAGTAACAAAACTTTTAAGTGCATGTACTTTTGGGTCATGTAGTCCTAGGTTGCCAAATTTTGAAACTGTAAATGCATGTACACAACTAATGGTGTGAGAACTTAGAGTAGTGCGTGGCTTGTGCCTTGGTTGTACAAAGCAAGCTTGGGTAAGCCCTTAAGGCACTAAGTGTGGTGAACTAGAAAGTGCATGCATATTTTGTAATTAATCCACCTAGGATGTATGTATATATGTATGTATGCATGAGTGTGTGTATGAATGATGGATTCGCAAACCCAGTAAAGAGGCTTTAAGTAGAACTCTTAAGTACACTAAGACACACACCTATACATGCCCACTAATACCTTGGTAGGCCTCCTAGACACTAAGCACAAGCATACATATGTCTTGCCTACATACCCAAACCACCAAAGTAAGTCTACCAGGCATTCACACACAAGCCCACCAGGCACTCACACACAAGCCAACCTAGGCCTACTTATACAAACCTCATATGTACCCACTAGGCACCAAGGTAAGCCTTCTCATGTGCACTCATTAAATCAACCAAGTAAAATCACAACCTAACTTGTTAAACATAAAACTCAGTAGAACTTTACATAAAGACTTAAACAATGGTTTCACTAAGTACTGCCTACGTAATAATTGAAATTTGGGGTTAAGTATCCTAGTTGTCATGTCCTAATTCAGAATATGAAAGTTAATAATTAGCTAAAACCCCAAAAAGGTTTAGGGTAAGGGTGAATTGGGCCCTAACAAAGTTGGTATCAGAGCTTAAGGTTGTATAGAACTTTAATAGTCTGTTAGGCTAATTCCTACTATGATAAGTATCAACCATTCTCATGTTTTGTAGAAATGATGACCAAAGATAGAAAATGAGGAAGGGAGAATGAACTAAACATTAAGGCTAATGAAATAAATGATCAACAGCCTAAAAATAAAAAGGTGGATAAAAGCAGAACATGACCACCTAATAGGGCCATAAAGCGTAGATCGAGTGTACTTGGGAAACAAAAAAATGGAACATATGATGGGTATGATGCAAGATGCCATTGTTCAACTTATAGTAGGTATGCAAGTTCTTTCTAGGGGCCAACCCAGGCACCTGGAAGAACTACTACTGAGGAAAACCAAGAAGAATAAAAAAGGGTAAGAAGGAGACAAAGAAAGGAACCAATAAGATAAGAGCAAGTTAGCAGATATGAGGATGAAGAACAATAGCAAGATAAGGATAGAAGAAATCCAAGAGGTAGGAAACTGAGATCAGAAATCAGGAGAAGCAATGAGAATAAAGAAGGGGAGCAGATAGGCACTAATGATGGAAGGATGGAACTAGTCTCTACAAGCTCTAAGGGGCTGGCCTCAAAAGGGAAATCCATGACCCCTAAAAGAAGAAGATAAATACCAAGAAAGGAAGGTTTAAGATAAGGCCAACTGGAGGGCTTTCTAGCACTTAAACCACTAATGGTCAAAGGTAGTGGTGATCTAGCGGAAGCTAAATTCTGGATTTACTAGATAGAGAAAGTGTTTAAAAAAATGGAAGTCACATTTGCCTAAAAAGTGTTACTAGCTACTTCCAAGCTAGAAGGCAATGTAGAGCCTTTGGTGGAGAACAATGCAAAGACCACATATGAGGAAGAATGAAAGAAAGCCCACAAGGAAAAGGTAACCTATGAGATGGGCTAAGTTTCTTCAAGTATTCCAACAACAATATGTGAGTGAAGCTCTCAAAGATCAAAAGCACATGGAGTTTGATTTGATGGAACAAGGAAACATGTCTATCAGATAATATGAGCACAAGTTTAGTAGTCTCCTTAGGTATGCCCCTCAGTATGTTGGACAAGAAGAACTAAGCACTTAAAGGTTTATTAGGGGACTGAGGCCTGAGTTGAGGCAGATACTTAAAACCATTGCTATCAAGAACTATTATGAAGCTGTCCAAAGGGCATAATACTAGAACAAGAGTTTCATCACCCTACAGAAGGAAATATCAAAGGACATCCCATGGGACATCAAAGTGGCAAGAAAAGAGCCAAAGAAAGGCTAGGCAAAGTTGAGTTTGGAAGAGAACAAAAAAAATAGAAAAAAACTCAAAGGTTTGGACCCTAATGCTAGAACTGTGGAAAGTGTCATGGTTTTAAACAATGTTATATAATTACAGAGGGATGCCTGAAGTGTGGTTCTCAAGAACACTAAGTTAGAGATTGCCCAATCAAGAAGGAAGAAAGAAAAGTGTTGGGCAAGTTTCGAACACCATGGCCAAGAAGTCAGTATGGCAAGGAAAGGAGAGTGGCAGCACCTCAGCCACCTAAGTTGATATAAAAGGGTCCAAGTCAGCCCATAATATCTAAAGCCCAACCACTGGCTAGGAAAGTATATCAAATTAAAGGATCAAAGAAAAAGGGGGAGCCCAGCATTGGAAATGAGGCCACAAGCCACAGCAATCTGAAGAAGGCAGCCCTGAAAGGTAACCTTTACCTTCATGATAAACTCATTTCTATGCTTTATGATACTGGTGCATCCATATCCATTATTTCAGCTAGCTTATTAAGATAATTAAACTTAGAGGTAACAATATTACCTCAAATGTATATGATCAGAATAGTTGGAAATGAAGCAATGGTTTTCACATCACATAGTCAAAGATGTGTGATTAGGCTAAATGAGCTAGAATTAAAAGCTGATATGATCATTTTGGATAGTACTAATATGATATAATATTGCGCACGAATTGGTTAGCTAAAAATAATGTCATTATAAATTACCAAGGTAGAAAGTTCATCCTACCAGGATTAATAGAACATTCTTTAAAAGGTTCAATAAAATGTGATGTTAGGCAAGTAAAAGTGATGGACTGCATGCCTATACTTTTTGAAGAAGAATATATGAACCTAAATGATAAAGACCAGATTTATGTTGTGAAAGAGTTTCCAAAAGTGTTTCCTTCTGAGTTACTAGGTTTACCTCCCATAAGGGAGATAGAATTTGAGATCAAACTGACTCCAGGTACAACTCCTATATTTTCCAGACCTTATAGGATGGAAATTCCTAAAATGAATAAGCTAAAAAAACAGTTGGATGAACTCTTTGAGAAAGGATTCATTAAGCCAAGTGTGTCCCCTTGGGGAGCACCAGTGCTATTTCTAAAAAAGAAATATGGGACACTTAGGATATGCATTAACTACAAAAAGATTAAATCCATGACTGTAAAGAATAAGTATCCTCTCCTTAGAATTGAGGGCTTATTTGATCAATTTAAGGGAGCTACAACTTTCTCAAAGATTGATCTCAGATCAGGATACTTTCAACTAAGAGTCAAGGAAGCATATAGTGCTAAGATTGATTTCAGGACAAGATATGGTCACTTTGAATATACAGTAAGGCCTTTTTGGCTTACTAATTCCCTAGCCTTCTTCATGGATTTTATGCAGAGGATATTTAGACCATATCTAGACCCCTTTGTGGT
Source organism: Aquilaria sinensis (assembly GCA_005392925.1). Lineage (NCBI taxonomy): Eukaryota > Viridiplantae > Streptophyta > Magnoliopsida > Malvales > Thymelaeaceae > Aquilaria > Aquilaria sinensis. Next base: position 31,080 of record SMDT01001278.1, read on the forward strand.
GATCTTTATAGATGACATCCTAGTATATTCAAAGAATGAGAAAGAACATGAGGAACACTTAATAGTGGAGTTAGATGTGTTGAGAGAACATCATATAGCAAATTAAACAAATAGCCATTTCTGGACAAACCATATTGAATTTTTACGCCATGTGATAAATGGGCAAGGAATGGCTATGGATCCAGCTAAGATCAAAGCTATCTTGCAGAGAAACCAACCCCAAAATGTTAGAGAAATAAGAAGTTTTTTGTTATTAGCTAGCTATTATAGAAGATTTGTACCTAAATTTTCTATAATGGCAGCTCCTTTAACTAAGCTAACAAGAAAATGGCAAAAGTTTGAACGGTCAAAGGAATGTGAGAAAAGCTTTTAAGAACTCAAGGATAAACTCACTTCTACCCCTATACTTATACTACCTAATCCCAGTAAACCCTTTGAGGTTTATACAGATGCATATAGGATGTGTGTTAATGTAAAAGAAGCAAGCCATAGCCTATGGTTCAAGGCAATTAACGCCATATGAGAAGAACTATCCAGTGCATGATTTAGAACTTGTAGCTGTGATTTTTTCCTTAAAGCAGATGATGTTAGTCTTGTGCCCAAAAGCCAGTCATGAGATGATTGTATTTTTGCACATTGAGTCATGATATTTTATTAAGGCATTAATCCAGCAATTATGTTTGTTGTTTTGTTCCTGCGTAACTTAACAAACATAATTGTAACCCTAGAATAATGATATTCTTAAAAGTCCCTGGTCTAGTATTATTGTGGAGCGGGTTGCAATAATACATAACGACTAGCATATGTGGAGACTAATATGAGATATGTAGTCTACATATGGGTACAAGTTGGAGAACTTGTGTACTGGACCGACCCACCATGAGAACACTACATGGATCGTTATATGAGTGTCATAAGTGATTCTCATAGTGATCATGGTATATGTAGTCCTGACCTAAGGTCATCAAGGTTCCATACATGTGAGTCACATACCTTGATACTTCCCTTTGTTGTTCGTAACTGAGTAAACTTGAAGGAAGTCATTGTGTATGTCACAAATCAGGCGAAGGGATTTGTATAATCAAGATGGGATTTGTCCCTCCTATGTAACGGGAGTGATATCTTTGGGCCCCTTAATAAAGTGAGACTTAGAAAATGCATGGCCATACTCGGATGAGTTGATATCAATGTCATCAATTTAAGTTACTCTACTCAGTAATCAAGAAACCAAAGATTGGGCTATACGAGAATGACATATTCCATGTCTCGTGCCTTGTCTTGATATCTTGGACAAAGAGACAATGACATATATGGGTAATGATCATAAATGTTTAGTCAAATCACCGACAATCTTGTCACTTGGGCAGCAATGATGTGTTGCTAGACACCGCTCATTGCTTATAATCATAAATGTGATTTATGATCATTACAAATGTGGTAAGAGTCTATTAGGTAACACACATAAAGTTATTTGGATTATTAGAGTGCATGGGCCAATTATTTGGGTTATGGTTTCATGATAATGTTATGTTAATAATTGGCCCAAAAGTTGAGTCATTATTAGGCCCGACATTAAAGCCTAATTGGATTAGGGCTTTGAAACCCATTAGGGCTAGAAATTGAATCTCACTATAAATACAACTTTTAGTGAGAAATTCGCAGCTTTGCCTTAGCCTCCCAAAAAGGACAGCCACACTCTTATCTTACAATTCTTTGGAGGACGCAAGCTAGCACTGTGAGCGCAAGAGAAACGCATCTACCGGGACGTGGTGGAAGCGTGGTGATCCCGAGAGGCTCGTGTGGATACCATAGAGAGCCTGAACACGTCAACTGTTCAGGTTTTGTGATTCGACTCTACAGTTGAGTGAGAGATCTCAATCGAAAATTAGGTATGAAAATTTTCGAACACCCGGTTTACCCCGTTTCACTTGGATCCTGGAGGGTTTCGGTTAAATTCCGCTGCGCTGTTTGGCTTCCGAAACCCAACAGATGATACATTACTTATTAGGAAATAGGTTTCAAATCTTCACTGATCATAAGAGCCTCAAGCACCTTTTCATTGAAAATGAGTTGAATATGAGGCAAAGGAGATGGCTTGAATACCTTAAGGATTTTGACTGTACTATTGAGTACATAGAGGGTAAGGCTAATAAAGTAGTTGATGCCTTGAGCAAGAAGTATATAGGTATCTTCAAGCATGAAGCAGAAGAGGAAAAAAATGAGCTCAATAACCTGACTTAGGTGGCTAACAAGTGGCTAGAATCAGAAAAATCTCAACTGAGAATGATAATCATTCAATCAATCTGGAAGGAAGAAATATTAAGGGCTCAATAGCAAGACACAGATCTTGCTAAAATATCTAGCCAGAGGCATAGGAAACTGTTCCAAGGGTACTCTTATAGGCAAGGATTGCTATATTTTTAAAATAGGATTTATGTACCCAAAAGATATGATTTGAGGGGACAAATCTTGAAAGAAGCTCATTGTAGTAAAATGAACATACACCCTAGAAACATGAAGATGTACCAAAATCTGAAAGAACACTGTTGGTGGCCAAATATGAAACAAGAAATTGGCATATTTTTGTCTTAGTGTGTTGCATGCTAGCAAGTAAAAGTGGAGCATCAAAGGCCAAAAGGCAAGTTACAAAGCTTGCCAATACCAGAAAGAAAATAGGGATCTATATCCATGAATTTCTTGGTAAGTATGCCTATGACAAGGAAGGAACATGATACCATTTGGGTGATTCTGGATAGACTTACTAAGTCAGCACACTTCTTACCCATTAATCTCACTGATCCTTTGGATATGCTGCCACAACTGTATATTATAGAAATAATGAGATTACATGATATCTCAGATGATATTGTTTCTAATAGAGACCCAAGATTTGTATTAAAGTTTTGGATATCACTACACTAGGCATTGGGTACTTAATTAAAGTTAAACTCAGCTTACCATCCTCAAACAGATGGGCAAACATAGAGGACTATACAAATTCTTGAGAATATGCTACGGTGTTGTGTTCTACACTTTAATGGGGAATGGGATCAACTCTGACCCTTGATAGAATTCTCCTATAACAACAGTTATCACACAGTGATAAAGATGGCACCTTATGAAGCCTTGTATGGGAGGAAATGTATTACTCCTCATTGTTGGCAAGACCCTAAAGACAAGGTTGAGATAGGACCAGAACTAATCCATGAAACCTCTGAAAGAATTAAAATGATCTAAGAACAAATTAAGGCTGCCAATAATTGAGAGGATGCTTATGCCAATCAAAGAAAGAGAAGAGACCTAGAGTTTCAATCAGGAGATTATGTGTGGACTAAGGTCTCCTCAATGAAGGGAGTTGTGAGATTTGGCAAGAAAGGCAAGTTAGCTCCTAGATACATTGGGGTTATTCCAAATATTGGCTAAGATTTGCAATTTGGATTACAAGCTAGACTTGCCTTTAGAATTGGATCATATACATGATACTTTTCATGTTAGCATGCTTAAGAACTTCTCTGACCCACATCAGGCCATACTAACTTGTAACATCCGAGTGACCCCTTTCCATGTTTGTACAATGAGGTAATGGACATTTTATGTGTGGGGTAGTGCGTAGCTTAAGCCCTAAGCTTTTTTTTACTGATTTTTTTAATTTTCTGAGAATTTTGGAAATTTTTCAGCTTTTTGAGCTAAATTGGTTTCCTATCGTACTGTTGAGCATGTTTTTATTAACAAAGAGTGATTGTTAATTTAATGTAATGGGTTCTTAACTTTAAGACTAAGTAAATGATTCTTGAAGTCTTTCATTTTTGTGCTTAATTGTTTTTAGAAATTTTTTTGCAATTTATTATCAAGCCAGCGGAAGATGGCCTTTAGAAACTATTTTTGTATCAAGTTTTTGTGTTTAGTACATTGTTCAAAACATGCTAAGTTATAAGTTTCTATGTTTGGATTGGTGGTAAGAATTGGCGGTAAAAATTGGCCGATGGATATATGGTTGATCGTTGACTAAGGAATACAAATTGATATGACTAAGTTCTTACTCCATTGTTTCTTAGTGTTGAAATAAGTTGAGGTCTTCTTCTACGGCATGAGTCGATCACAGCTTGAAAAGATGCTAAAAGCAAAAGTATGATCAAAGATCACTTTGGATTGTGTTGTGAAAAAGCTTGGGTATAGACAGTGCTCCTGTGGTGTACACTTGCTGCAAATGTTTTCAACACATTAACAGAAATGTTTGAAAAAAAAAAAAGAAGTGAAAATTTTAGTTGGTCTTCCATGTCCAAGGTTTTGTGGTATGAATGGTTATGCATGGTAAGCTTTGACTAAGTGTGGTTTCTACTTTTACTTTACATGAAAATTTGATGTTTTGTTAAGCTTCGAGAGATATGGGTTGTTAGCTTAAGAATGAATTGCTTCAATTGAATTGTTTTGTTTTGAAAAGTATTAGAATGAAAGTATTACATGCTTGGTAGCCTTTTTAATTTCTCAAGAGCCTTAAAGTTTCAATCTTCCCTAATACTTCTTTCACTTAATAGTATGATTTTATTATTCTTTTTCAGATTTTCTTTCGAGCTTTGCTTGAGGGCAAGCAAAAGTTTAAGTGTGGTGGAAAAATATGATATGCTCATATTTATACATATTGTCTATATGTGTTTCTTTGATAACTGCTTGTCTTTTGATGTGTTTTCATTGGAATTTGGTGCAAAATTGATTCATTTTTTGTTTTTAGGTCATATTTCAGCTCTTTTTGGGTTAGGAAAGATTTTGTGAAAGTTTTGGAGCTGAATTGTAAGTTTTAGAAAAAATTGGAGCAAACATGGTTTCAAATACACCCATGTCAGTGTCCAACATTCCCATGTTCACCGGCTACACACCTTTGTACACCCACATGCCCCTAACCATAACCATATCACTAACTGTTAATGATTTTTATGCACCAAGGGAGGAACACGGCTATTTTCCAAACAATGTTTGACTGTTGTTAGAGTTTTATGGAGTTAATTTGGCAAAACAAGAAAACAAGGAAAGAATGAGGCAAAAATACACAGAGAAAATATGGAGTTTTCATAGATGAAGGCTGTTGGACGCAGTTATGATGATCAACACTGATTAATGCACATCAGATCAAGGATTCTTTGGAACAGAAATTATTTCGAGAGAGAGATTTCTTTTCCTAGTTTTTCTTTATTTCTGTTGTGTTTATTTTTCGATATGATGAACTAAATTCTCTACTTATACTTAGAGTAGATAAAGCTAGGATGATGTTATTATTGTGATTACTTTTGGTTTAATATAATTATGGTTTTCTTCCAATCTATCTGATGTGCTTTTATTGCGTTGATTAATAGTAGCTATCCTATTAATTTAATGTGGTATGATGAACGTATGGAGACATTATTTGGTATGTTTGTTATAGGTCACTGTTGGGTAAAAGGGATATTGTTGTAGTTGAGAATAATACGTGCAATATAATACGTCCAGACTAGGGTGAAACCCAGTAGTTGGGTCATAGAACTAGTAATACATTCTTAGGAAACATGGTAAAACTAGCCACACTATCGGTGACTTAAGAGTAGGGGTTAGTGAACGGGAATAATTGGGAGCTAATCTAATTTAGGTAGTACTCCATGGTCCAAACAAATCATATGCCTATTAAATCAAAGTAAAAGTAATTCTAGGGGTATTTGAATCTAAGTATGACGTATTTTATTGTTGATTGTCTAATTTTTTTTGCTATCAATAGTTAGCTATTTATTTGCTTCACTGCATTTGTCAGTTCAGTCCAACTTATAGTTAGTTAGCTAAACAAAACTTCTTAATTGTCGGTTAAATAATAGAGAGAAATATTGAGTATAATAGATAAATTAGTTCCTTCAGAAAAATGATCTTGGTACTTGCCACTGGTATACTTTAATGATAGGTGTGCATGTCTGTGAGTTCATATATTCATAAGTATAGAAAGATTTGGCACATGTACATTATTTCTTAGTGTAGTGGAAAAAAATTTGTGAACTAAAACATACACCACCTGCTGAAGATGGCTAAAACATTTTGTTTTTGTAAATCAAGAAGTGAAATTGTTTCCTTATGATTGTGAGGCGTAAGAAACATGCTATATAAGATTGTGATTGTTATGGTTTAGGGTTTAGATCTAGGCTCCACAAAACTGTTTATGGTGATTGATTTCCTTGCTAACACTTTTAGCAATTAGTACACAACCTCATGTAGGAAAACAAAGCTAAGTATTCTTTCCCAATAGGCTAAAGAAAACTATAGCCATGCTGATGGCAACTTAGTGCACTGACACCTATTCTTCATATTTTTGTGAGGACACTAGGGTTCAAGTTTGGCCCAGGGATTTAGGGAACACTTTTCATAATTAGCCAATTAAGCTACGGTTCAAAAAGAGAAAAAAAAAGAAAAAAAATTAGCATTCCTTTATGGAAGACAAAGATTTTTTTATATTACGATTGAAACATCTGCACTCAATGGTAATTGGTTTTGTTTGACTGCTTTAGCATGGTATTAGAGCCAAAGGTTTAAAGTTGCCCTAACCATTATTGTAACAATCCATATGATAGAGTGAAATTGCCAACACATAAAAAAGCGTTACATGGGAAAATCCAAAATGGTTTAAGCTAAAAGGATTAGGAAGATTTTATATTATCATTTACGCCTTTATGCTCATCTCCAAGTTGTGATAGTAACAATAACAATAGCAAAAGAAAAATTGGTAATATCATCAACAGCTAGTTTATGTACCTGGCGTTGTCATGAGATTTCAAGTTGTATTGAATTCAAGAAAATTATATACATTTTTTGACAATGATATTTATGTAACATTAAATATCATTGTAAAAAGTATTACAATAAAACCAAACCAACAATTTAAAAAAATAACAAATTCTTTTAACATCATATTGATTATTGCCAATAAATTAATCCAACATGTCAAACTTTATTAATTATTAAATTTATTAATTAATAAAATCTTCCAACCTCATATTGTACAAATATCATAAAATTTAGTAGTTTCTCTACTTGGTAGGAGATAAAAAGACCGAGGTCCTTAGTTGATAGAACAAAAATAACCGAGGTCCTTAGCTAATAGGACACAAATAGCCTCAAGTCTTTGTTGAGAAAATGATATGACCTTCATTGTCACATCCTTGATTCTTAAAAACCAAGACAAAGAATCTACAGTTGTATTTGCTTTCTTTTTCAGGTCTTCATAGTGCCCACTTAGTGCCGCAATATTTGATTTTGTGTCTGCCTTAGTTTGGAAGTCTTAGAACCATTTAATGACTGCTAAATATCACTAGGGAGTTTTCACTAGCATTAATTGGATTGGTGGGATCCAATTATTCTCTAGGTCAAAGGCAGGTCAAAGTAAAAATAGGAAAAGAGTCCAGTCTTTTATGTTATTTATAATTTGGTGCTACTGAGTAAGTAAAGGCTAGTAAATTGGTCAAAATCTTTTCTCTTCTGCCTAAGCTTAAGGGAAATGAGATTAGCAAGCTAGCTTAGGGACAAATTTGGGTTTCAATTGGTTGTTCTAGCTTCACATATGAGCTTCGGCTTCGAATACGATGACACTCCATTCTTGCCAGATCTGCCATTCACTGCTCTTCTCAGCCAGTCAAACTTCCAATCTCCTAGTCTCCTCACCATTTATGCAATCCTTATCACATTCACCTTCGTTCAAGTTTTGGACGAACTCACAACTGACGATGCCTAGAATTCGGTGGTGACAAATAGCAAAAAGGTGCCTCATCCCAACTGATGTATATTCAATGGTCGACTCTTTGCCCGACAATCAAAGTTTTAATCAAATTCTTCAATCCAAAGCTGGTCGGCTTTGCCGTTAGAATAGCCACTGACTTTGTCTCATAGCAGTTGTTAATGGGTGTTTAGAACTTGATCAGTTTGTGGTGGGTCAAGGCAGGTTTAAAAGAGATTTTCAATAAGAAAAGAGACAAAGTAGAGGAAAGCAGTTCTAGAGGTAGGGCTTGAATTTTTGGCGATCTTGATCATGGTGGTAGAAAAAAAATTTCCTTCCATACTCAAGCTAGAAGGCTGTACCCTGGCCTATGCAAATTGGGCAAGAAAACTGACCATGGGTCATCCATCCTAAAAACATGCTATAAGCCGAGAAATCATTTATGGTCCACATTAGTGTAGCTAGAAGGACAAAATTTTGTCTCAATGAAGTATACCATGTTTGGACATCATCCTCCCAAAGTTGGTTTAATTCGTCAATGAAAGGTTGTAAGTAAACATCAATATTGTGGTTTGCACTACATGGACTTGAAAGCAACAAACTCAGGAACATATAGGACTTTTTCATTCATATCCATAGAGGCAAATTATATGTAGTGATGATGATGAGCCAACAATAGTAATGTTTTCTGGATGGTCTAAAAGGGGAAAATCCATCGGCGCATAGCTTAGGAAGGCCATTTTGTGGTTTGGCAGTGAACCATGGGTTGGGGTGATCAAAATGTTTCTAAGCTTCACCATCATATGGATTTTTTAGCACACCTAGGAGTGAACTTTTCTCCTAATGCTACCTCATCTACTCTACTATGGAAAGCAAAATGAATGGGCTTTGGAGACAAGGGGCAAGTGGTAAATGTTGCATGGTCTTTCTTCGTCAACCCTTACCCTTTCCACCCTTTTTTGCTTATACCATTTAGCACCACAAAACTTACAACACCAAGAAGCACTATATTCTTTCCTGAACAACATTGATAGCTGAAGGGCTATGGCCCTCAACATCTCCTGATCAGCTATCCGGAAGCCATCTTCGGTGTTAGCTTAGCCCGACCTTGGAGCACCCTCAACACCACCCTTGGAAAGATAACATGACTAACTTAGGAAAAGGTGTCTTTCACCACCCTCAGATTTACGAACCTACCAACCTCAAAAAAGTAGATCCACCATCTTTGACAGAGGAGAACGTCTCCCAAAGGTGACCCACTCTGCCGAAGGGCCTTCCCCAATAGCCCTCGGGGAAAATCTCCGCCCGAAGGGGTGTCATAGACACACGAAAAAAATGGTTAATAAGCCTCTAATAAAGAGACCTCGTACACGCCCCTGCCCTCTAGCCAGAACGGCCTACGGCCAACTGGAGACACCTACCTCCGAAGGTACAGATCGAATCTGACCGAACATGTGTCATGATCTGAACAAGCTGTGTCAAATAGCCTCCTCCCTCCACTCTCCTATAAATACTTGGGAGGGACCTTGGTAAGAATGAGAGACTTTTCTTTATTCACTATTCTCTGCTCCTTACTACTACTCACACAAATACTGACTTGGGCGTCAGAGGCTCCTCCCCCGGAAACACCTTCCGGGCAGTCTCTAACCCTTGTTCTTCAAGTCTTACAAACATCTTCACATCGGAAGTCTCTCCTTCAAGCCACCATGTCATACAATGAGGATGCCGATGGGCATCATTTGGCGCCATCTGTGGGAACTCATTCACAAGTTGCTGCTGTTGAGACCCGACGTTCTAAGGACAAGGGACTCCTGAAGTCCCAATCCGCACCGGAAACTCAAACAGTGAGTGAACAACCTGCAGTAGAGACATCATTGCCTAAGGGCGAACGTCCTCTGACGGTCATGATGAGCTTTTTGTGAGATTTTCAGCACTTTGTTGTAGCTGAAATGACTCAACAGTTCAACTAAAGGTGGTCACAACCACCTCTTAGGGGAAGAGCCCTTTCTCCTAGCACCCGGCAAGGGAAAAGCCCAAGGTTACCTCACCAGAGATCCGGAAGTGGGGTTCTCATGATGAGTCTTCAATAGATAATGTACCCTCCAAACGACGTTGTGCTAGAGAAACAGTGTCAAAGGAGCCCAAAACTTCCTATGGGCAAAGTCCATCCCCGTACGGGAATTCTCTATCCCCCCGCCGATGAAGTTACTCTCCAAAAAGAAGACGTTGCTCTCCGTTGCTAGCGTCTACTAGGCAATGGGGAGAAGAAGGTACTGCCACCCTCATGGAGAAGATCTTAGAAAGGTTGGAGAAGGTGGAAAAAAATATTTCTCAAAAACCTGTCTGGTCGAGGTTGTCGGAGACCTTCACCAGAGAAGAGTCACCCTTCATCCGTCCGGTAGTAGAAGCACCTATGCCCAATGACTTCCGAGTGCCGTGCCTGGAAATGTATGATGGGCGCAGCAACCCCCAAGCTCATCTGATGAAATACAGGCGCAGCATGGTGTTGATGATGCCACCCTCTGCAAGTGCTTCAAAGTCACCCTTTCAGGGCCAGCAACTGCGTGGTATAACTCCCTGGCTCCCAGAACCATAATGGACTTCCAGGAGTTATCCACCGCATTCACCCAGCAATTCATTAGAAGTAAACCGATGGCAAAGATGCCCATCCAAATGTTTGACATAGCCCAAAAGAATGGGGATAGCATTCGGGACTATGTCGAGAGGTTCAACCGAGAAGCCATGAGTGTGCCTGAGTTCCGCCATGAAATCCGCATCCTCGCCATGATCAGGGGACCTAGGAGAGATTCACAACTCTTCTATGAGTTCTCCAAAGATCCCCCTCACACCCTCGAAGAATTCTACCAAAGGGTAAAACAACGCATGACAGCCAAAGAACTGAGGATGGAAGGGCCAAAGTCTGATCACAACCACTCTGAGGGTCAGAGTCACCAACCTCGATACCCAATCGAGGACAGGGGCAGACCTCGAAAATAAATGGGGAAGAAACCGATGTCGTTCACGGGCACGACACCGAGGACTGCTTCCAGCTGAGAAAGTACATTGAATCTTTAATCAAGCAGGGGCAACTTCGTCGCTACCTGCGGATGCCGTCCCCCAAAAGAAGAAGGGAAGAAGAGAGGAAAGGAGAAGATGAGGACTACGACTCCGACTGACATCAAAACTGAAGTTCGAGAAAGCATCCACCATCTCCAGTGGGAGTGATCGAAACAATCACCACTGGGATACCCTCGGCCGAGAGCAAATGGAAAGTCCGTGAAATCTCGATGATGGAGCTCGGAAGCCCATCGAACAAGCTTGTTCGGAAATATGGGTCTACCGTGAAGTTCCCTTATGATGACCCCCTCCTAATCATGGGAAGGATAGGGAACTGGGACGTCAAAAGAGTGCTCATCGATGATGGCCCCAATGCCGACGTTCTGTTCTCCCACTCAAGATTGATCTCAAACCCGTTACCTCCCCTACCTTCAGGGTAGGTCCCTCTGAACTCCCTGTACTCGGGTGGATCGATCTACCTTTGATGGTAAGGGGAACTTCGGTTCAGAACAAGAAAGAGCTATTTGGCTCCACAATGGCGAGGTTCATCATGATAGATGTCCCTTCTTCATACAACGCCATCCTTGGAAGGCAGACATAAGGAAATCTCCACATTCGCCCAGATGTGAAGTACCTAACGGTCACCTTCAATGCAAAAGAAGGGGACGTGGAAATATTCATTGATTAGGCTGAAGTAAGGAAAGTCTTCGTGAAGGCAAGACAAAGCCCAATGAAAGTTCACGCATAGACTTCAGGAGAAAAGAGCATGGTCGGTGAAGAGGTAATAGGAGGAGAAAGTGACTCAGAGAAAATAGAAACAGAGGATGAAGAGCTTGTCCCAGGCCGAAGTACCCGAGTGGGGAAAAAACTGGCCGAATATGGCAAGGAAAAGCTTGTATGTCTTATACTAATGAACAAAGATCTGTTTGCTTACTCTCTGAGTGATATGCCTAGGGTGGACCTGGGTATAATCCAACATTGTCTTAAAGTGTGTCTAGAGGTGAAGCCTATTCGGCAGAAAAAATGTAGCCTTTCGGTGCATAAGAACATTTTCATTAAAACCAAAGTCCAATGGCTAATGAAGGTGGGAATAATAAGGGAGGTCAAGTACCCCAAATGGCTTAGCAATGTAATTGTTGTGACAAAGGAGGCGAGCAATAAAGTCCAAATATGTATCAACTTCCGAAACATAAACGACGCCTACCCGAAGGACTCCTACTCTCTATCGCCAAAGACCAATTGGTAGACTCCACTGCCAAGTATGGTCTGCTTAGCTTCCTCGATGCCTTCAGCGGATATCACCAAATTCGGATGAATCCTGAAGATGAGGAAAAAACCCCTATCATAACCGAAGTCAGCACCTACTGCTACGTGAGAATGCCCTTCAGCCTTAAAAACATGGGTGCAACATACCAAAGGCAAGGTATTCAACTCCCAAATTGGGAGAAATATGGAAGTATATGTCGACGATATGATAGTCAAGAGCAAACAGCCTAGGAATCATATCATAGACTTGGAAGAAACATTCCGCCAACTTCAGAAATTTGGGATCCGTCTTAACCCCGAGAAATGTGTATTCAGGGTAACGGCTAGCAAATTTGTTGGGTTGATGGTATCTGAAAGAGGTATCGATGCAAACCTAGAAAAGGTCAAATCCCTGCTAGGATTCCAAACTACCACAACGACCAAAAATGTGCAAAGGCTTACTGGGAGAATCACGACCCTTAGAAGATTCATCTCCAAATACGGGGACCAATGCTGACCATTCTTTAAAGTGCTTACCAAGGTAGCAAAAAATGAAGGTAACTTTGGTCCCGAGGAACACCCTTGGAACCAAGATTGCTGGAAGGCTTGGGAGGAGCTCAAAAGCTACTTAACCCGTCTACTGACACTCTGGCAGCCGCGGGAAGGAGAACCCCTCATCCTCTACCTCATCGTCACCAAAAAAGCAGTAAGTTCGTTACTTGTAAAGGAAGAGGGAGGAAAACAATGGCCAATATACTATGTGAGTAAGTCCCTGCGTGGTGCCAAAGTTAGGTACCCTATTCTACAAAAGGCCATCTATGCCTTAGTACTGGCAAGTAGAAGGCTACGACTTTACTTCCAAGGGCACCCTATCATTGTTCAAAGTAACCTACCTCTTCGGGATGTCATGAAGAAGGTAGACCATTCGGGAAGATTATCAAAGTGGTGCATAGAACTCGGTGAATACGACATCACCTATGAGCCACAAAATGCAATAAAAGCCCAAGCGCTAGTAGACTTTATCTCCGAGGTACCTAAAACCGAAGGTAGTCTAGAATGCTTTGGAAATGATGAGCCTGAATGGACATTATTCATTGATGGTGCCTTAGGATCCGAACACCAGGTAGCCAGAGTAATCCTCCATTAACCTAAAGGTATGGAAGCTATGAAGGCCATCAAATTCGGATTCAATGTCCGCAACAATGTCGCTGAATACAAAGCCTTTATAGCAGGCTTGCGGCTAGCAAAAAGAGTAGGTGTGAGGAATCTGAAGGCCCACAGCAATTCTTAACTTGTAGTCCGACAGATGGCGGAGGACTATGGGGCAAGGGACCTAAACTTAGCAAAGTACCATGATCTCGTGAAAAAGCTGATCTAGGAGTTCAACACGGTACATATACAAAACGTACCGCAATGAGATAATATGGAATCAGATACTTTGGCCAAATCAAAAGAGTCCACCAAAGTACTATATCAGCCAAGCATAGTGATAATGTGCATAGAAACCTTGGGTATAGGGTGGAAAGATCCTATCAAGAAATACCTCACAACTTTGGAACTTCCCGAAGATCCTCTTAAAGCCACTAGAGTATGAAAACGCTCAGGAAGATACTTCCTGATTGAAGAAGAGTTCTACCGACAAGGGTATGCAAGTTCGTTACAGAGGTGTGTCAGCGACGAGGACGTGGAGACGGTCCTTAAATAAGTCGATGAGGGGGCCTGTGGTTCTTACATAGGAACTGATGCCCTTGTCGGGGTACTACTCCGCCAAGGATATTTCTGGCCTAGCTTAAGGAAGGATACGGGGCAATTTGTCCATAAATGCAACAATTGCCAGAGACACGCTTCCATTTAAAGACTACTCTCAGAAGTGATAACTTCGGCAAACTATCCATGCCCCTTCGCGGTCTGAGGCATTGACCTCATTGGCCCTCTCCCAACAGATCCAAGCGGAGTCAAGTTCTGCGTAGTTGTAGTAGACTATTTTACCAAATTGATCAAGGGAAAGCCTTTAGCAGCAATATCAATGAAGGACATGTAAAGATTTGTCTGGAAGAACATCATATGGAGATTCGGTGTACCGAGGGTGATAGTAGCTGATAAGGTTCCCAGTTCACCGATAAAGGTTTCCAGGAATTCGTAGCCGACCTTGGAATAAAATTGCACTTTGCTTCGGTTGCCCATCGTCAGAGCAATGGACAAGTTGAAGTATCCAACAGAATAAAAGATGGTCTTAAAAAGAGGTTGAAGGAAGCAAAGGGAAAATGGCCAAGAGAACTTCCAAGTGTGCTCTGGAGCAATCGAACAACTCTCAAAAGGGCCACAGGTAAGACACCCTTCTCACTCATCTTCGGCACGGAGGCCATTATCCCTGTCGAGGTCGTACAGCCATTGGTGAGGATACAAGTGTTCGACGAAGAAGGGAACAACCTCGGTTTAAGAACCAGGTTAGATCTGATCGATGAGCATAGAGAGATGGCCGAGCTCAGAAGAAAAGCTTTTCAGTAGAGAGTAGCCATTGCTTCAAACTTGCATGTTATGTGTAAAGGAATCAAGAAAGGGGACCTCGTTCTTCGAAGGCTGAATTCGAAGGCCGAAGACCATCTCATGGAGTACTTTGGGCAAATTGGGATGGACGTTATTTGGTCCTTGAGGAAGTTCGGCCAAGAGTCTACAAACTTAGTGATACCAAAAGTGGAGAATTGAAAAATACATGGCATTCAGACTCTTTGAAAAAATTCTACACTTAGAAAAATTTCCAAGAGAAAAATTGTGCAAAAAACGCCGAAGGTGGTAAACCGAATGTGGTTGCTTCCAAAGGTGCAGAAGTAATATTGTACAATATTTGACTGAAGGCTATTGATCGAACATGGTTGATGCCAAGGGAGGCGAACCGAATGTAGTCATTTCTGAAGGTGAATAAATAGTATTTTGCCAAAGTTTACCAACCGAATATGGTTTTAACCAAGGGAAGCAAACCGAATATGGTTATTTTCGAAAGCGCATGAGTGAAATTGTACAATTTTTGCCGAAGGTGATCAACCGAACACGGTTGGTCCCAAAGGTACTTAACTATTTTTCACAAAAATGAAGTTTCATCGAAGGTGGTCGACCGAACATGGTTGGTCCCAAAGGTACTTAACTATTTTTGAAGGACAAGTCTTCCAGAAAGGGATGACCAAAAATGGTTGTGAAACCTTTAAAAACACTAAGGTTGTAAACCCTTAAAGGATGGCACGACTGACTGCCAAAGATGGTTAAATGCGGAAGGACAAAGATAATGCCCGAAGTCATACTAGTCAGTGACTTAGCCAAAATTTCAAAGCAAGATAGAATTTCATTTCATTGCAAAAGTACAAAGTACAAAGTACACAAAAAAAAAGAGTCTATTGGTTGTCCTGACCATCTTCGGCCCCCTCAGCATCTTTGCTAGAGTAACCTTCAACATCATCTTCGTTGGTGCCAGCTTCAGTAGCCGAAGGAGGAAGAATGGGAAGATTGAGATATTCTACTCTCAACCATTCCGAAGTTGGTCCTTCAGGAATGTCGAGCGCCCAGGGAAGGAGAGGTCCAAGTCAAGATGCTTGGGAAGGACCTGGTGACGAGCATGGCAGAACCCATCTTGATAGGAGGACTTAGTCGCCTCATCTAACTTCGACTTCTCAGCTTTGAGGTCCTCCAACTCCTTCTTCAACACCTCCACCTCCTTCTCAAGCTTCTTTTTCTTTTTTTCCTTCTCCTTCTTCAGCTGATCGATCTCGGCTAGGAATTCGGTGTTGAGCCCAGCATCTTCGTAAGGTTGGCAATGCTTCCTCCTTCTCCTTTTGGAAGGCTTCTTTTATAGAAGTAAGGGCCACTACCCTCGAGCCGAGGTCCGTCACCTTGGAAGAAAAGTCTTCCAACAGCTCATTTTGGCTTTTCAGCACCTTTTGCCGAAGGCTAGCCAGGTCCTCATTCACAATTTTAATAAGCTCGCCGTACTTGACAACTGAGCTAGCAAAAAGTTCCTTCGCTTTGGCTAAGCTCTCCTCCGACCGACTTCGAACCGAAGATTGCTTAGCTGCCCAAGCCCAAAGATATCAACTATATGCCAACAACTGCAAAAGGGGAGGATTCCGAATAAGGGTCAAAAAGAAACAAAAGCTCAAAATTTTTCTAAGTCCTAAAGGGTTAAGGTTTACCTAGGCTACGTGTTCACTCATCCTTGCAGCGAGGACTTCCTCATTGGGGCACTCTTCTGTCAGGGACTAGAAGGTGGCATTAGTCATAATGCCCCTCGCCATCTGAAGGGCCATCTTCTAGCTATCCTCGGAGAACAAGTCCATGTCCTCCGTAAAAGTCCAAAAGAGATCCCTCGGAACTTTGCCCCTCAGGATTTTTAAGTCCCGAATGGCCCTCTTTCGAGCATGGTCCTCCACCCACAAAGCCTGTGCTTCTTCACCTACAAAGTCATGCCAAAGTTCCATTAAAACATTATCTTAACCATTCATCTACAAGGTCTAAAATACCAAAAATTCGTAAACTCATAGATGAATGCTAAAGGACAAACCTGGGGGGCATTCTGCTTTATCTCCCTCGAAGTCACTAACATCTAAGACCTCAAGGGGAACACCTTTACCCCTTTTCTTCCGATGTTCTTCTAGTTCTTCAATCGAAAGCTCCCCGACCAAAGTCCCTAACGTCTCGACAGCTGTATTGGGACTAAGAGGGGTTGACTAGATGGCCGGTTCTGAAGATAGGTCAACACGAACGGGAGTTTGGCTAAGGATCTGCACTTCCCCTTCGGGCAGAGGTGGAAGGGAGTCCTCCTTTGCCTTCTTCGACTTCGATGCCGAAGATGGTCCAGCCTGCGCCTTCTTCCTCTTCGGTGCCTTCTTCTTTTGTTGCTCCCCCTTCTTGGTCTGGTCGAGGAAGAGAATCTTGTTAAAAGCAGTAGATTTATCACCCATCTCTACAAAAAAGAAAACATCAGTGTAAGTATGGAAAGGCATAAGTAACAAAATTGCAAAGGAGCTTACTTTCTTTCAATGCCGAATACATAAGTTCTCCCCGAAGGAGCTTCACCAACCAGGCATTCTTCACATCAACCAAGGGCTTCGGCATACCTTCATCGGTAACGTGTTCCTTAACTATCCCAAGCTCCCGAAGGACCTCTTCAGTCATAAAACTCCATCTGATGGAGAAGCGGTATAGAGAACGCGGAGGGACCTCAGGATCCCAATCCGTGATAGACCGAATACGACTGTCAAACGTTTCAAACTGGGACTCTAGCTCTAAGGTTAAGAGCTTCCTCGGGTCTACTATATCGATATCAAGAGTCCCTGAAGCCCATTTGGTCAGCATGTCCTTCCACTACTCATCCACCTTCAGAAAAAAGAACTTCTTCTGCCACCCTCACCAACTGTCCTTTGTTCCGAAGGTGAACATATGTTTCTTGCTCCTAGATCCCCGAGGGAGTAAGAATTAGAACCCACCCTTCAGAACGGGGTGGAGTTTGTAGTATTGCATGAAAAAGATAAAGTGGGGCTCTATGTTGAAGACCCCACACATGCAAAGAAAAGCGTTAAAGTAGGAGTAGGAGTTTGGGGGAAGTTGGTTGATGGCCATGCCGTGAAATTGGCAAAAATCACAAACCGTCTTCAGAGGGGGATACCAAAGTCCCGCCTTCAACTGAGCCCTGAAGACTGTACCCTCATCTGAATGAGGAGCATAGCTAGGCATACCTGGACTAGGTAGCCTGGTGACGGCATAGGAAGGGAGAAAAAATTTAGCCAACCACTTCTTCACTTTCTCCAAAGTGGAACAACTTGGATAAGAGTTAAGTGGGAGCCAACTCTTAGGAATGAGATGAGCTTCTATATGGTAAAAAGACATGTTCGGGAACAGAGGAATTTGACCTTGGAATGTCAAAGGGAAAAGAATTAAAACAAAAAAAGCACTTTGGAAGGTAACCCACCTAGTTCGGATCGAAGACAAGGACTTCGGAAATCACCATAACTCACCGGAAATCGCTCCACCGCTAGCACCACCGCCAAAGAAAGATAAGAGATGAGAGGAAATCAGAAAGCAAAAGGAATGGAAATTGAGAAGTGTGAAAAACTCAGAAGGAGGAAGGGTTTATATAAACCGAAAGAGGCAGGCAAAGTGTCGCCATATGACCCTTTGTAGGTAAAGGGACATAACCGATGCAACAGACGTGACCGTTCACTAGTCATCTAGTGACACGTGTCACCCAACATGAGAAACAAGGGCACGCCTTCTGACATTAGCAAACCTATGTAACCTTAGCCCGAAGTGACGTGACTAGCTGGTCAGAAGATGTGACAATTCATTATCAGGCAATAGAAGATAAAAAACTCAGAGGGGCAATATTTTCCCCTCCCGAAGATATAACTTCAGGAACATCAAAAGCTCGGCCAAAAAGTGAGGAGTTCCACTTAATGCCGAAGACACTGCCTTGGCCAAAATGGGGCATCTTGGATCAAATAGGTTCCCACTCCGAAGAAGGTGACCTTAGTCAGAAGTTAGCTATGTTAACGGGGACGACTGTCACCACCAGTAAAGATCTTCATGCCGCGTTCTCAAAGGCTTAACACCGAAGATACAACTTCGGCTTCCCGAGGGGGGCATATGATAGTTGAAGGGCTATGGCCCTCAACATCTCCTGATCAACTATCCGAAAGCCACCTTCGATGTTAGCTTAGCCCCAACCTCGGGTCACCCTCAACACCACCATCTGAAAGATAACATGACTAACTTCAGAAAAGGTGTCTTTCACCACCCTCGGATTTACGAACCTACCAACCTCAGAAAAGTATATCCAACATCCTCGACAAAGCAAAACGTCTCCTGAAGGTGACACACTCTGCCGAAGGGCCTTCCCAAATAGTCCTCGGGGAAAATTGGTTCCCGAAAGGGTCTCACAGAGACACAAAAAAATTGGTTAAGCAGCCTCTGACAAAGAGACCTCGCACACGCCCCTGCCTTCTAGCCAGAACGGCCTATGGCCCGCTGGAGATGCTTACCTCTGAAGGTACGGATCAGATCTGACCGAACACGTGTCACAATCTGAACGAGCTATGTCAGACGGCCTCCTCCCTCCACCCTCCTATAAATACCTAGGAAGGACCTTGGTAAGAACGAGAGACTTTTCTTTATTCACTGTTCTCTACTCCTTACTACTACTCACACAAATACTGACTTGGGCGTCGGAGACTCTTCCCCCGGAAACACCTTCCGAGGAGTCTCTAACCCTTGTTCTTCAATGTCTTGCAGACACCTTCACACCGGAAGTCTCTCCTTCAGGCCAGCATGTCATACAATGAGGATGCCTACGAGCATTAAACATGCAATTATTCACATGTGTCAACCTTGAAGTGAGATACACACAACTAGGAAACTAGTTTTTTCGTCTCATACCAATTTGATGGCATTTTACAATTCATAGGTTGAGTCTCCTTCATCAGCTGGGTAATGCCATCATAACTAGCCTACAACATGTGATACTCAAACTTATGGTTCAAAAGATAGATCACAGTAGATAACTCAGAATGATTTGACACTCATTCCATAGAGGAGTAGACGTAGAATTCAATGGGTCAAAAAATCATTAAGCACATTTATTATGTTGCTCTTCCATGTGCAAAGGACTATAATGGTAACTAGGCCCAATGAAATCCAAAACCATAATGGTAACTAGGCCCAGTGAAATCCAAAACCATACTTTCATACAGATTTGATGAAGAACCCTAATCATAATGATTATATCTAGCTGATTCAGGAGGTATAGCCGATGGTTCAATAAACGGTTGTCCATGAGCCGTTTAATAGAAGTAAAAAGGCTGGAACCCCTACCTATAAAGATGAACTCTAACCTCATCACACTCTTTAAACTGTGAATTCCTGCAATTCTGACAAGGGCACTATCATGCCCTAAACCACAATAGCCTATGCATTCCAAGAATTTCAAGCATAACACAACATTAATAAACCTGCCAACTCAAATAGGCAACTTGTAGCATGAGTTCAAGGACCGACCTTTTAAATTAAATGAGCACTTGCCAAAGAGGTTTATAGGTAGATTTTACCAAAAAGAGTAAAAACTAATAAAGCAAGTTGCAAGTTTGTTTTGTGCCAAATTTTGAATTTAATATAGTTTTATATGCAGCCATAAGCAAAAAATGGCCTAAACCTTAAATATAATTTATACCACACATAGCCAAATTAATCCAAAACAAGTACATGCTAGAAAGTTCAGTACGTGCCCTAGTATGCCTACTAGGGTGGCCATTTCTGGTTACAAACACATATCCACACAGTCAACAATTTAGACAACAAGTCATTATTAATACACCACTAGCCCATAACACAACCACTAGCTACACATGCCACCAATACAAGACTTAATACTCTAGTTAGTTCTCACAATCCAACATCAAAATGCCTAAAATGAAACCATGCTTAAGATTGGTTTCTAATGTATGTTAAGCGTTAAGGATGACAATTGGGTGGGTCGGGTCAGGTTTGAGTTAGGTCATTCAGGTTCAGATTTAATCTGTTTAACATGTATTCGGGTCAAGTCGGGTTATTTGGGTTCGGGTAGATTTTGGGTTTAGGTTGGGTCAGGATGGGTTTATTTGGGTTTAGATCCAATCAGGTCAGGTTATCGGGTCTTAGACCAAATTCAACTTGATTGTCGAGTTTACTCGATTCACTGATGCATAAGTTGAAACAGCTGAATCGATTCAATTTTTTTGTTTAATTTTGATTAAAATTTAATTTAACTAGATATAAAAAAAATAATATAAAATTTATGAAGGTATATTAATATATAATTTCTTTAATAAAATACTCTTTCTGCACCAAGTTGTTTATAACATTCACTATTTAACAATTAACATATGATTTTTTATTTTCAACATTTTAGTATATAAATGAAAAATTATTATATTAAATAATAAATAAAGACCTATAGTTTCTAAATATATGCTTTCTTAATTTTTTTTTTCTAAAAAATAATCTCCCTCCATCCCATTTTCTTTGTTCCATTTAACTTTTCTGACTAATTTGAATTGAATTTATTTATATTATTGTTTATTAAAAATTAAAAAAATATACATTTAAAAATTATAAGTCTTGATTTTTCGTTCATGTATAAAATATTTTTATTTATATATTAAAATGTAGAAAATAAAAAAATATAGATTAATTGTTAGATATGAATAGCGTAAAGAATTTGAGACAGATAGACTAATGTGAACAAATTCAATTCAAACTGTTCAAAAAAAGTCAAATATCTCAAAGAATATTAGACGAAATAAGTACTATAATTTTTAAAACCTAATTATTCTTATCTCTCTATCACCGTATCACTAATCACTTATCATAGCTCTTACTCGTTCACTCTACACGCAAAACAAATCAACATAATAGAAAAAACTCATTCATATATATTAAATTATAAATTTTCTAAAGTCTTTGGCAACTATATATTTTATGTTGATATAAATTAAAATTGGGTCTTTTTGGATTTAGTCATCGGGTCATTTCAGGTTCGGGTC
The DNA here is from genome assembly GCA_005392925.1 of Aquilaria sinensis. Classification (NCBI taxonomy): domain Eukaryota; kingdom Viridiplantae; phylum Streptophyta; class Magnoliopsida; order Malvales; family Thymelaeaceae; genus Aquilaria; species Aquilaria sinensis. The sequence continues at coordinate 52,662 of SMDT01001278.1, forward strand.
AGGTTGGGTTCAGGCTCGGGTTTTCTCGGGTTTCACTTCAAATGGGTTCAAGTTCGTGTTGGGTTGGGTGCAATCGGGTTCAAGTCATTGATTTTTTTGGTCAAATCAGGTCAGGTTGAGCTTGGGTTCGGGTAGGCAGGTCAGGTCAAGTCTTCGGGTCGGCTCAAATTTTGTCATCCCTATTGAGCATACTTGGTTATAGTTGCTAACACTTAGAACCAAAAAGTACCTAAAACACACACGGTGGCAAACACAGCTCTATAGATTACTCAACTAAGCCTTTCCCTAAAATGAAAACTATCAAGGCATGAGTTATACAACTAAATAAGAATTGATTAGCATAAATGCCTAACACAACATCATGTTCATTAACAAGTCTTCAAGACATTGTCCTGACACCAAAAAAGGAAAACATAGACCCAAGCATATACATATATAAACATAATCCAATGATCAGCCTATGCATCCAAAAAACAAAGGGGCAAACATAAACACCACAACACTAGCTAATCAGCCTTTAGGGCATAGCAAGCATTTATTAGTGCCTATATTCATTCCAATTACCAAATTTAATGATACCTAGACATGAAACATAGAGCTCTAGATCCTGGAATGGTTTGGCCTTTCCCATAATAGAATTCTAATGCTTTCCCTAACATATCTAGCTAGAAGAATCATAGATAACCGATCGTATCCCTAGCCCTAAGTAGCACATAGGCTTGTTTGGCTTCAAACCACCACTTAAGGCCTAACATTTCCACATGAACCATAAGTCTACCTTCTGATTACAAGGGAAACTAAGCATATTCAACCCTTACCACAAACCAACTCCAACAGAGCTAGAATAAAGCTTGCTGCCTGTGATTTCTAATGTCTTGCAGTGGAAACAACCTCTTCTCTTAAGGGTTTGGATTGATTCTTCTTTCTCCCACCTAAATTTCTCTAGAACATAGCTCTATTTACTTGGAAACCTTCTTCATATGCTGAAATTCTTGCTGAAGCTTAATGAAAACTACGTTGTAGTGAGTGGAAGCATGCATTGCCTGGCCATGGACATGTACCAAGAAATTAGGCCTAATTCCCACATTGGTGATCATGCTTTATTACATGATACAAGGCACCCGATAACTTCCTTAGTTGGCTTAACTTCCCCACTCAATATACTTTTAATTTTAAGACAATCAAGTCCCACAGCCTCCCCTTCAAACAAATTTAGCATTAGGCCTAGAAAAGTGTCCATATGGCCTATACTTTTCTTTGACCCTATTAACATAAACTTTTTCTTTTCATTTCAATCCTTCAAATCTCACTTCTATTTATTTAACCTCCTTTTTTCTTATATTGCAAGTTACTTTCCCTCTATCTTTTCTAGCCCCATGCCTATGGAAGTTAGGGGCATGACAATCTTACCTCTTAATAAATTTTGCCCTCCAAATTTTCCAGTAACTTGGGAAAAAGGCTTGGATACTTCTTTTAACATTTTAGCTTCTACTTCACAGGTTGCCTCTTCCTCTATTTGGTTTTTCCATTGGACCTTAACCATCTTTATCCATTTGCTTTTTAACTTCCTAGTATCCTTAGCCAATACTTTCATAGGTTCTTCCTCATAAGTGAGGTTTGGGGCTATAGGAATACTAGTTGCTGGTATTGTTACCCACTCCGGGGTAGTCCAGTAATGGTGCCAAAACTGTGCATTTAAACTCCCAGGTTTAGTGTGTCCTGTAGGTCATCAGAACAACACCCCTAATGTACATACTCAAGTGACCCTCTTGAGCACTATGTAAATACATGCATATTGGTCTAACCATAACACACATATTTACATTTATGCACACTATGGCAGCTAAGAAGGAAAACACTAGCACAAGTCTTAGTTTTTGCTTCCACACATTAGGTAATCTTGTTAAGTTCTAGTGACCAGCTACTACACCTATAACTTCCACTAATAAACTGTATCATTCTAGCCACATAACCCCCTGTTTTATTTCCTCCATTACCAAGTAGAGACTCAGAGCAAACCAAGGAATTTTTTTTTACATCTATAGCCCACCCATGAACCCAGTTATGGATTTTTTAAGTTGGTTACAAAATTCTGACCAAATGAACAGTAACTTAGTCAATTTTGCAATGTCATAACTTTGGGTACAGGGCTCTAAATTCAGAAATTCAAAATCCCAGTTCAAGCCCTAGATGTTCTCTAGGTGTGGTCAAAATTTGATACAAATATTCCTTCTACACAAGAAGATATAGAACTTTAAGTCCAGAGTCAAAATTCTGGGCACTTTATGACCATTTTTCCCATACAAAATTTCATAAGTGTGCAAACACTTCATTCACAAGGGGAAAACCCTCCAAGGCTATCCAATATATGTTCATTACACATAGGAATTACATGCTCTTGCATCTAGCAACTTTATGTGGCCAAAACAGAATTTACAAGTAAGCAGCCCATCATTCACACTTAGGCAGCTTCGTACCACATCACTTACATAGCCAAAACATTACTCACATGTTCACATACTTGTCTCATTTCACATACACTACATGTAAATTCATACATGCACTACATAATGGTCTTAACTCAGCTAAATACACACCCTAAGTTACAGGAGTGCCTAAGGCACAATGTTCAGAAACAGGATGCTGGATAGCTGCTGCACAACTCAATAAGTGCCACCCTTAAAAATACCAAATGTGCTCCTAAAATGACCAAAATTTTCAGATCATAACTAGACATATGGAAGTCCATGTAACTGAAATTTCAGATCAAAAATCAAACGAAAAAGGTCAGTTTCAATGTGATCTTTCTGCTGGACCTGAAATGACAGAATTGAGGGGAGTAAGTTTCATTGAGAAACTTAGTAAGGGTAGCACTTGGTTTCTTAAGGTAATATGATCCTCATTAAAACCTGCATCCAAAGAAACTAAAACACAAAAACCACAATGCATATATACAAGATATAGCAACCAAATGCAGCAGTCATTCACAACCAACAAACACATGAAATGCAACAGCAACAATAACCATAGATTAGTCCATAAAACACATAATAAACATAACCAAATCACTATGGCTGACATGACCGCCCATGCCCCTACCCTGGAAGCCCTGTGAGAGTTGGTCTCACGGTGGATTGCAATTGGCTAGTTGTGTATGTGTGCGGATTAAATCCCATGCTACTAGTTGATTAACCTAGAATATGCAATATGCATGCTCTTATGCTTTGACTTGGTTTATTAAACCATAAAACAGTAAGCCGGCTGAGTAATTTTCCTACTCAAAACAAATACAAATAGCCAAAGAACTCAAAAATCAACATTTGTATGAGTTTACTACACATAACAACTCGTGAGAACATTGATACATAAAGTAGACTAATGCCCTCACCCAAGAGCAACCCTAGAGTCAAGGACTCCTCATAACATAAACTATGGAGGCAAACTAAAGTAATGTATAAATACAAGACTTTACTGAGATCTCTTTACCCTAACTCCCACCTCGGAAACACGTCCCAGTGGCGAGTCTCAAAAGTCCTTTGCCAAGTGCTACTGGCTCTGCAGCCAAAGGAAGATACTAGTTAGTACTGTTACCTGACCAACAAGCCACCTAAGTACTTATGTAGACTAGAATCACAAGGATTCTCAACTGCCATACCTGTACACACAAAAGAGTACTACTGAGATAATCCTCAATGATTACCCGGTCCAGCAACTTTAGGCTCTGCATAACAAAACCAGGGAGTGAGAATTCGATGATTCTCAGGAAAGGGTCTTCAATGTACCTGCAAGAAAACCCTAGGACTCTTGCTGCGAGTTCACACAGCATGAGGGTGCTATTATATGTACATATAACTAGGCCATAAGACCTCTCCTCAAGTAGTCCTCCTCACGGAGCATCACTCCGCACCTAGCGAGTTTTAACCCGTTCCTAGCAAGCCGAAGCTTACTGAATGAAACCATGTCGCCTTCCCATAGTCGTTATGCAGGGGAATTAAGGTGGGACTTTGCAGAATAGGCCGCAGGGCCTCTTGATGTAGACTAGATGAACAAGGTTCTGCCTTGTGACCTCATGGCTATGGCACGGCTAGACCGACAAGGGTTCTAAACCTCTCACCTGAGCTAGTGGTAGCTAATTATTTCATTTGCAACATAGTTTCCTTAAAAACTTGCCTTCACTTTGAGTTAATATAAATCTAAAACTGGGACATTTTAAGTCTTTCTAAAACATTGAGGTGATAGTACTCCCTCTTAGCTTCGCGTGGAATCTTGAATCACCTCAATCGGACACCCAAGCGAAAAGTTATGCTGAAAACAAAACCGGGTGTCAAATACTGTCTTGGCGACGCGTCGCCACAGTTGTCGACGTTCTGAGACATTTTTCTGGATTGGCGACGCGTCGTGGGAACTCGTGGGGATTGGCGATGCGTCGCCAAACCTGTGAAATGCCCAGAAAAACCCCAATTTTGCTGCTATGAACTTTGGACACTTCCCACATATATCAAACATGCATGGAATGCCTCCAAATTTCATACACACATAGTATATGTTGCATAGAACATAACCAACGATCAAAAGCTAAGCTATGTTGTCTAGAAACATCAATCCAATCCTTCAAAATCCTCTAGTCCACCATAATTCAACCAAAACATTTTCCTAATGCCATAGCTAAAACTACTCGAATTCTTCAAGCAAACTTAAGCTAATGGCATTCCATGAACTTAAAAACATATCTCCCTTACCTCAACTCCAAGTAACAAGAAAGAATCAATCCCCTTTTTCATCCAACCAAGCTCCTAAAGTTCTACACAAGTTTCAATAAAAAACAATAGCACCAAACATCAAAATTATACTCTCTAACCAAAACCCAAGCTTCAAACTAACTAATAAACATGAATTCAATCAAGAACATGTTCCTTACCTCGTTCAAAAACAGGGGATGAAGTAAAACGCCCTTCCAAGCCTCAAAACCATGGTTTAAAGCTTGAAAATGCTTCCTCCTAGCTTATATACTTTGAATTGCTTCTCTTGGCACCAAAAACTCTTGATTCCAAGTTCAATTTGAGAGCAAAATGAGGGTGAGAAGGCTGGAAACGGGATTATGGCAGCCATAGCCACTTTCCCCTTCTTAAACCCTCACTTAACCCAAAAAACCTCAAAGTATTAAGCTTGTTACAATTAAGTCCCCCATCTTTGTAACTTAGAAATTCTTGATTAAATTCTTGTCTATTTTTCAAGTTCGAGTTAAGGTTGAAAGTTAAGTTCTAAAAGTTCATTTTAAAACACTTAGGACTCGTCCCAGCTATTCAGAATACAAAATTACCATTTTTCCCCTGAACTTAGTTCAGTGCTTTATTTTTCTTGAAACTTGGTGAACTTTGCTAAACTTCTTTATTCTTGCTATGTAAACTTGAATCAAGTCTAGAACCTTAATTTAAAACACTTTACCTTCCTTAATTGCGCTTCCCACTAGAAGGGCTATAATAATGGCAGCCCTCCTCAAGCTAATGCTTGGTCTTAGGAGGATTTTAATAGTAGTCATTACTAACTTTAGCCTCTAGAAACCCTTATTTAACTACCATCTTTGTGCACTTCACACTAGGTCACAAAACCTTCAATAAGTGCAGACCCCTCACTAAGCTTGGTTCATCAAGCTTATGGCTCTCTTCCAAGCTTAGCCCTAGCTCCATGGTTGCTTGAAAATATAGAAAACAACTCATGAGAGCAAGAGAACCCTTACCAAAGTGGGTAGGCATAAAATCGAGCTTGATCCTTGAAGTATCCAAGAAATAGCTCTAGTTCGCTTCCAATTGCTTCCTTTTGCCTTCAATTTCAATCAATTGCAAGTTTGAAGGTGTGGTGGCTATGGTGGAAGTATGGCTGTGTTCTTGGGATGGGGGAGGATGAAAATGAGAGAGGGATAAGTGATTTGGCCACTCAAATGGCCTTAAATGAGCTTAAGGGCACAAAACACACTTAACAAGCTTAACCTTGCTTTATGTCAATTTCTTTCTCACTAATTATGGTTTCTTTGTCTTAAACTCATTGGTACACATGTGCCCAATATTTTTGACTAATTATCAAGTCTTGACTGCCTCCCCCACAGTGGGATAAGCCCACAATTCCACCCTTAGACTTAAGTCAAAAGCTTAAACACCTTAAGGTTTACACTAGGACATCTAGGTCCTTATTGCCTTTAGTGTTTCCTTTGTCCAAACTTGTCTTCCATGCGTAATTTGGTCTCGAATAGCACTTTCATACCATTTATATCCTTCCCAAAACTCTCCAAGTCTCTTTCTTAAGATTTTTGCAATTGAGTACCCAAATTTTGAAAACCTTACAAAAAAGTCCATAGGTTGCTTGACAAACAAGCAATCCTTTAGGCTTTTCTTGGGTGCCAAGTTACCAACTTGGAACACTTTTAAGGAGGTGTTGATCATGCCTTTTACCCCCCACACATCAATCACTATGGTGAGAATTACACAATATAATGGTTTTTAGCCATTATGACACACTTGTAATTCTCCCATTTTGTGAGGTGGTAACAGGTATCATTTGCCTGAGGTCAGAGATGTTCTTCTTTGGCATACTTACATGAAAAATGCCTTAATTCATGGGGTAGCTCTAGTTTGAATGCTAAATTAACCACTCATGCAATTACTTGGAAAGGTCCAACAAATCTTGAAGCCAGCTTGATCTTTTTCCCAAATCTAACTACTTCCTTCATTGGTGATACTTTCAGCCAAACAAATCTCCAACTTAGAACTCCAAGTCCTTTTTCCTCTTCAAGTTGGCATGTCTTTTCCTTGCATTGACTACCTTGATTCTTTTCTAAATCATTTTGATCTTTTCTGTGGTTTCACAGACAGGGTCCAGCCAATTTTATAATTTTTCATCAAGTTCATGCCATCAATAGGGAGTGATACATTTTCTCCACATAATGCCTCATATGGGGCCATCTTGATCATTGTGTGATATCTATTGTTATAGGAAAATTATACCAAAGGCAGATGTTGGCCTCATTCTCCCTAAAAGTTTATAGCACAACATCTCAACATGTCCTCTAAAACTTGAATGGTTCTTTTTATTTGCCCTTTTGTCTAGGGGGTGGTAGGTTGAACTAATTTTTAGCTAAGTGCCTAGACCATGGTGTAGTGACTTCCAAAATTTAGAGGCAAATATTGGGTCCCTGTTTGAAACTACATCATCAGGAACCCCATGTAACCTCAAAATTTCTTGTATGTACATCTTTGTAAGCCTATTTAAGGGATTAGTGAGGTGAGTAGGCAAAAAGTGTGTTGACTTAGTAAGCCTATCCATAGTAACCTAAATGGCATCATGCTTTGTCCAAGTCATTGGTATCCCAACCAAGAAATCTATGGCTATATGGCCCTACTTCCTTTCTGGTATGGGTAAATTCGTAATTTACCACCAATTTTTTAATGTTCTACTTTTACTTGTCGACAAGTTAAACAATTAGATACATAGACACTAATATATGTTAGTGTTGTGCCCAAAAGGCCAATCACGAGATGATTGTACTTTTGCACATTGAGTCATGATATTTTATTAAGGCATTAATCCAGCAATTATGTTTGTTGTTTTTGTTTCTGCGTAACTTAACAAACATAATTGTAACCCTAGAATAATGATATTCTCAAACGTCCCTAGTCTAGTATTATTGTGGAGTGGGTTGCAATAATACATAACGACTCTCATAGTGATCATGGTATATGTAGTCCTTTGACCTAAGATCATCAAGGTTCTTTACATGTGAGTCACATACTTTGATACTTTCCTTTGTTGCTCGTAATTGAGTGAACTTGAAGCAGGTCATTGAGTGTGTCACATATCATGCGGAGGGATTTGTATGATCAAGATGGGATTTGTCCCTCATATGTAACGGGAGTGATATCTTTGGGCCCCTTAATAGAGTAAGACTTAGAAAAATGCATGGCCATGCTCGGATGAGTTGATATACAATATAAATGTCATCAGTTTAACTTGGCCTACTCAGTAATCAAGAAACCAAAGATTGGGCTATACGAGAATGACACATTCCCTATCTCGTGCTTAGTCTTGATATCTTGGACAAAGGGACAATGGCATATATCGGTGATGATCATAAAGGATCAGTCGAATCATCGACAATCTTGTCACTTGGGTAGCAATGATGTGTTGCTAGACACCGCTCATTGCTTATGATCATAAATGTGATTTATCATCATTGCCAACGTGGTAAGAGCCTATTGAGTCGCACACATGGAGCTATTTCGATCATTAGAGTACATGGGCTAATAATTGGGTTTTGGTTTCACAATAATTTCGTATTAATAATGGGCCCAATAGTTGAGCCATTATTAAGCCCGAAATTAAATCTTAATTGGATGAGGGCTTTGAAACCCATTAGGCCTGGAAGTTAAGTCTCACTATAAATACAACTTTTAATGAGAAATTCGCAGGTCTCCTTGCGCTAGCCTTCCAAAAAGAGCAGTCGAACTTTTTTCTTGCAATTCCTTGGAGGACGCAAGCTAGCACTGCGAGCGCAAGAGAAACGCATCTACCGGGACGCGGTGGAAGTGTGGTGATCCCGAGAGGCTCGTGTGGATACCATAGAGAGCTTGAACACGTCAACTGTTCAAGTTTTGTGATTCGACTCTACAGTTGAGTGAGTGATCTCAACCGAAAATTAGGTATGAAAATTTTTGAACACCCGGTTTACCCCATTTCACTTGGATCCTAGAGGGTTTCAGTTAAATTCCGCTGCGCTGTTTGGCTTCCGAAACCCAACAGTGGTATCAGAGCTGTTGGTGAAACCCTAAATCGGGATTGAGTGTTGAATCGCATGATGTTATGTGTTCGGTTGCTTTTCGGCCATGATTAATTAGATTGATTCATGGTGTATGAAACCAGAACTCGTAATGAACATATGATGTATATGAAGAAACGACACTAATTGGTTCATGATATTAACCCGAAATTGAATGGTATGAGATACCTATATGGATTAGGATTCTTGCAATAGTTGCAAAAACCCTAGCTTTGTTCAAATTCGGCCTGTTCGGGCACCGAAAGTAAGGTATTTTTGGTGGCTCGAATGGAGGAGTCTCGAGTGCCTACTTGCTCAAAATAGAAGATTTCGGGCTAAGCAATTATAAGACAATTTTTTGCGCTGGGGAGCGCTGCCCCCCTCGCCCCCCGCAAGGGTGGCTCCCCTTGACCTCGTTCGCTGACCAGTCAGTGGAACCACCGCCCGCTGACCGGCCAGCGGGACCGCCGTATGCGAAGCGCCACATAAATAAAAACTGGTTAATCAACATGCGTCAATTGGCATGCATTTTTGTTGAATGAGATTTGACATGATATGCTGATTGGTGTTTGAAGCATGGTGCATGGTTATAGCCCTTGATTTGTTGTACTTGTAAATACGGCCTGTGAGTCGTGCCTTCTCCTTTTTTACTCTCATTGTACATTCTCTTCTCACCTTACTCCCCTCGAATGTAACTCAAGGTTTCTATTACAGATGTAATGGTACATTATGGGATCATCCAAGGTGGTATGTCCAAGGAGGTGACAACAAAAGGGCAACCAAGAAAGGAAGATAAGGAGCTTGTGAAGACCATTTTCTTTTCTTAGGCTTTTATGATATTCTCATTGGCTTGAGAATATCGCATAGTTTGGGATATAACCATGTCACATTTATTTTCTTATAAGCATGTGATGCATGTTTTATATTTGTATGTGATGCATGTATAAAACAACCGGAGATAACAAATTGGTGAGATCAAAAGAAAAATCCCTCAAACAAATATTAAGTCATTAAATGTGATGCCTTCCAAATGTTGGCACTCGTCAAGACTTTGATCAACATTAGGTCGGTTTGCCAATGCAAAGCACCTATGTTCATCTTGGTAAGGCGCGATGGGATAATAGTGATATCCAAATTGCTAACTTTGGATTCGACTTAACTAAGTCATCTTACTAGGATTAGGGACTTAGAGGCATAGAGTTGGGCGTAATTCATGAGATGAGCTTGGACAAGTGTTGTTCACCCAACTATCCAAGAATTGCATGGGATGCAATTGGCAAGGAGTTGCCTACCTAAATAGCTGTAACTTGAGAGAAAAGCCAAAGTTGACTCAGGTTGTGGTCAAATATGGATCTTGGCCCACTAGAATACCTTAGCGTCGAGGTGTTCCGAAATAATATCGAGGGTTATTATTTTGAGGAAAATAGTGGGAGTATCGTTTAATAAAAGTCTTTATTAAATGAATTAAAATACATGACTCTTACACTGCATATTTACTGTTGTAGATAACCATGGCACAAAACACATCGACACTTTTGTTGCGATCGATCCTTGAGAAGGAAAAACTGAATGGGACCAACTTTCTCAAATGGTACCGAAACTTGAGGATAGTCCTCAAGCAAGAGAGAAAGGCTTATGTCCTAGAGCAGCCCATTCCGAATGAGCCTGCTGCCACTGCTCCAAGAGCTGAAAGGGATGCTCACAAGAGGCATTCTGATGATGCTTTGGATGTTGCATGCCTCATGCTTATTACCATGGAATCTGAGCTTCAGAAGCAACATGAGAACATGGGGGCGTTCGATATGATCGAACATCTCAAAATGCTTTTCCAAGAGCAAGCTAGGCATGAGAGGTTTGAGACCTCTAAGGCATTGTTTCAGTGCAAGATGTCTGAGGGAAGTCCCGTGGGTCCTCATGTGCTCAAGATGATTGGGTACATTGAGAATCTTGAGAGTTTGGGATTTGCTCTTCAGAAAGAGTTGGCTGTTGATGTAGTCTTGCAATCGTTGCCTGAAAGCTACAGTCAGTTCGTCATGAACTATAACATGAACGACCTTGACAAGTCCCTCCCTGAATTGCTCAACATGTTGAGAACTGCTGAGCAAAACCTTAAGAAGGCTAAGCCCATTTTGATGGTTCAAAAGGGCAAGGGAAAGGGAAAAGCCAACAAGAAGAAGGATAAAGCTAATGGAAAGTCCAATGCTAATTCTTCTTCAGCTGCACTGAAACCAAAGGGTGGTGTGGCAAAGGAAGGGGAGTGCTTCCATTGTAAGCAACCTGGACACTGGAAGCGCAACTGCAAGCTCTATCTTGAAGAACTTGCTAAGGAAAAGGGAAGTAAGACTTCCACTTCAGGTATTTTTGTTATAGAGGCTAACTTTTCTACTTCCTCATCTTGGGTATTGGATACTGGATGTGGATCTCACATTTGTGCAAATGTGCAGGATCTAAGTAGAAGTAGAAGATTGGCCCGAGGTGAAGTGGACCTACGTGTTGGAAATGGAGCAAGGGTTGCTGCCTTAGCCGTAGGGACTTATGTTCTCACTTTACCTAGTGGATTAGTTTTAGAATTAGACAACTGCTACTTTGTGCCTACTATTAGTAGAAATTTGATTTCTGTTTCTTGTTTGGACAAGAAAGGTTTTTCATTTATAATAAAGGACAAATGTTGTTCTATTTATTTGAATGAAATCTTTTATGGTAGTGCTCAACTTAGCAATGGGTTGTATGTTCTAGACCTCGAAGATCCAATCTATAATGTGAATACCAAGAAGGTCAGATTAAATGATTCAAACCCGACCTATCTCTGGCACTGTCGCTTGGGCCATATAAATGAGACCCGCATATCCAAGCTCCATAAGGATGGACTCTTGGACTCATTTGATTTTGAATCATATGAGACATGTGAGTCATGTTTGTTGGGCAAGATGACCAAAGCCCCATTCACAGGGCAAAGTGAAAGGGCTAATGACTTACTAGGACTCATACATAGTGATGTATGTGGCCCTATGTCTACACAAGCTAGAGGAGGTTTTCCAATACTTCATTACTTTCACTGATGACTTCAGTAGATATGGCTATGTGTATCTCATGAGACACAAGTCAGAATCCTTTGAAAAGTTCAAAGAATTCAAGAATGAAGTAGAGAATCAACTCGGGAAGAGTATCAAAGTGCTTCAATCAGATCGAGGTGGAGAGTACTTGGATCGAGAATTCCTTGACTATCTGAAGGAGTGTGGTATAGTATCACAACTCACTCCACCAGGTACACCTCAATGGAATGGTGTATCTGAAAGGAGAAATCGAACTCTGTTAGACATGGTTCGCTCTATGATGAGTCAAGCTGACCTTCCAAACTCCTTTTGGGGACATGCTCTAGAGACAGCCGCTTTTACACTAAACCGAGTTCCATCTAAATCGGTTCAAAAGACACCATATGAGATATGGAGTGGGAGGCGTCCCAATTTGTCTTTTATGAAGATTTGGGGCTGTGACGCTTATGTGAAACGTCAATCCTCTGACAAACTAGGGCCCAAATCTCAAAAATGCCTTTTTGTTGGGTATCCTAAAGAAACAAAGGGTTACTATTTCTACAATCCTTCTGAGCAAAAAGTGTTTGTTGCTCGAACTGGTGTCTTTTTAGAGAAAGAGTTTATCTCTAAAGAAACTAGTGGGAGGAAAGTAGAACTTGAAGAAATTCAAGAACAACAAGGAGACATCGAACCTGAAATGGAACCTGAACAGACACCACAAGATGTTGTGGTTCAAGAGTCTGTTCCTGTAGCACAGAGCCCACGTAGGTCTGGTAGGATTCGGCGTGAGCCTGAGAGATATGGATTTCTCATGACTCACACTGGTGATGTGATGCTCATGGATCAGGATGAGCCCACAACCTACCAACAAGCTATGTCGGGGCCTGACTCTGAGAAGTGGCTAGTGGCCATGAAATCCGAGATGGAATCCATGTATGAAAACCAAGTATGGACTTTGGTTGACCCACCTGAAGGGGTAAAACCCATAGGGTGCAAATGGGTTTTCAAGAAGAAAACTGACATGGATGGTAATGTGATTACCTTTAAGGGACGATTGGTTGCAAAAGGTTTCAAGCAAATTCATGGTATTGACTATGATGAAACTTTTTCACCAGTTGCTATGCTTAAATCCATCCGAATTTTGTTCGCTATTGCTGCACACTATGATTATGAGATATGGCAAATGGATGTCAAAACTGCATTCCTAAATGGAAAGCTACTTGAGGATGTGTACATGACACAACCTGAGGGTTTTGTCACTCCTAAGAATGCCAATAAAGTGTGCAAGTTGCAAAGGTCCATTTATGGACTGAAGCAAGCTTCTCGAAGTTGGAATCTTCATTTTGATGAAGCAATCAAAGAGTTTGGTTTTATCAAAAATGAAGATGAACCTTGTGTCTACAAGAAGGTTAGTGGGAGCGCTATTGTCTTCTTGGTGTTGTATGTAGATGACATACTACTCATCGGGAATGACATTCCTGAGCTACAGTCTGTGAAGACTTGGCTGGGGAAATGTTTCTCTATGAAGGACTTGGGTGAAGCAGCCTATGTGTTAGGCATCAGGATCTATAGAGATAGATCTAGAAAGCTTCTTGGCCTAAGTCAAAGTACATACATTGACAAGGTGCTAAAGAGGTTTAGCATGCAAGATTCCAAGAAAGGATTCTTGCCCATGTCACATGGTATAACTCTTTCTAGATCTCAGTGTCCGAGTACACCCGAGGAGAGAGAGCGCATGAGTAAGATTCCATATGCTTCAGCAATTGGATCTATCATGTATGCCATGATATGTACTCGTCCTGATGTCTCATATGCCTTAAGCATGACGAGTAGGTACCAATCGAACCCCGGTGAGAGTCACTGGACAGCTGTTAAGAACATCCTTAAGTACTTACGAAGGACTAAGGATGCATTCTTGGTCTTTGGAGGTGAAGATGAGCTCGTTGTAAGGGGTTACACCGATGCAAGCTTCCAATCCGATAAGGATGATTTTAGATCGCAATCTGGTTATGTGTTTTGTATTGGTGGTGGTGCTGTGAGCTGGAAGAGTTCAAAGCAAGAGACAGTAGCTGACTCTACAACAGAATCTGAGTACATTGCCGCCTCTGATGCTGCGAAGGAGGCAGTTTGGATCAAGAAGTTCATCACTGAACTTGGAGTGGTTCCAAGCATTGCCGACCCGATAGAGCTCTATTGTGACAACAATGGAGCAATCGCACAGGCTAAGGAACCTCAATCTCACCAGCGATCCAAACACATACTCCGACGCTATCATCTCATCAGGGAGATCATCGAGAGGGGTGATGTAAGGATATGCAGGACTTCGATAGACAGCAACATTGCTGATCCACTGACAAAGCCCCTTACGCAGCAGAAGCATGATAGCCATTCTAGGTCCATCGGTATTAGATACATGGATGATTGGCTTTTAGTGCAAGTGGGAGATTGTTAGTGTTGTGCCCAAAAGGCCAATCATGAGATGATTGTATTTTTTGCACATTGAGTCATGATATTTTATTAAGGCATTAATCCAGCAATTATGTTTGTTGTTTTGTTTCTGCGTAACTTAACAAACATAATTGTAACCCTAGAATAATGATATTCTCAAACGTCCCTAGTCTAGTATTATTGTGGAGCGGGTTGCAATAATACATAACGACTAGCATATGTGGAGACTAATATGAGATATGTAGTCTACATATGGGTACAAGTTGGAGAACTTGTGTACTGGACCGACCCACCATGAGAACACTACATGGATCGTTATATGAGTGTCATAAGTGATTCTCATAGTGATCATGGTATATGTAGTCCTTCGACCTAAGATCATCAAGGTTCCCTACATGTGAGTCACATACTTTGATACTTTCCTTTGTTGCTCGTAACTGAGTGAACTTGAAGGAGGTCATTGGGTATGTCACATATCATGCGGAGGGATTTGTATGATCAAGATGGGATTTGTCCCTCCTATGTAACGGGAGTGATATCTTCGGGCCCCTTGATAGAGTAAGACTTAGAAAAATGCATGGCCATGCTCGGATGAGTTGATATACGATATCAATGTCATCAGTTTAAGTTGGTCTACTCGGTAATCAAGAAACCAAAGATTGGGCTATACGAGAGTGACACATTCCATGTCTCGTGCTTAGTCTTGATATCTTGGACAAAGGGACAATGGCATATATCGGTGATGATCATAAAGGTTTAGTCAAATCATCGACAATCTTGTCACTTGGGTAGCAATGATGTGTTGCTAGACACCGCTCATTGCTTATGATCATAAATGTGATTTATCATCATTGCCAACGTGGTAAGAGCCTATTGGGTCGCACACATAGAGCTATTTGGATCATTAGAGTGCATGGGCTAATAATTTGGGTTTTGGTTCACAATAATTTCGTATTAATAATGAGCCCAATAGTTGAGCCATTATTAAGCCCGAAATTAAATCCTAATTGGATGAGGGCTTTGAAACCCATTAGGCCTGGAAGTTAAGTCTCACTATAAATACAACTTTTAATGAGAAATTCGCAGGTCTCCTTGCCCTAGCCTTCCAAAAAGGACAGCCACACTCTTCTCTTGCAATTCCTTAGAGGATGCAAACTAGAACTGCGAGCGCAAGAGAAACGCATCTGACCAAACGCGGTGGAAGCGTGGTGATCCCGAGAGGCTCGTGTGGATACCATAAAGAGCTTGAACATGTCAACTATTCAAGTTTTGTGATTCGACTCAACAGTTGAGTGAGCAATCTCAACCGAAAATTAGGTATGAAAATTTTCAAACACCCGGTTTACCCCGTTTCACTTGGATCTTGGAGGGTTTCGGTTGAATTCCGCTGCGCTGTTTGGCTCCCAAAACCCAACAGTATCTTGCTTCATGTTGGGCCACCAGAAGTGTTCTTTTAGATGCTTGCACATCTTTAAGGTTCCTAGATGTACACTTTTTTTGCTATTGTGAGCTTCTTTTTAGAATTTGATTCCTTAGTTCATTCCCACTAGGTACATATATTCTATCTTGAAAGTATAGCAACACTTGCCCATAAGAAAATCCTTAGAATAGTTTTCCATGCACTTGATTGAAGGTCTTAGCAAGTTGCTCATCATGGTATTATGTTCTCTTAACCACTACTTTCTATTCTCACTTTATGGTTACAACATTTACTTAATCTAGCACCCACTGTTTCCACCTGTGCTAGCCAAGTCAGATTATTGAACTCACACTTAGTTTCCTCATTTCCAACCTTTAACACTCTAGTATACTTCCAACTCAAGGCATCAGCCACCACATTAGCTTTACCTGCTGTGTACTCAATGGTACAATCAAAGTCCTTAAGATATTCGAACCACTTCATTTGTCTCACACTCAAGTCTTTCTATGTAAAGAGATACTTCAAACTTTATGGTTTGTAAAGAATTAAAACTTGTTTCCTAGTAAATAATGCCCCCATTGCTTAGGGGCAAAAACCACAATGGCTAACTCCAAGTCATGGACTAGATAATTTCTCTTATGAGGTCTCAACTTTCTTGATCTATAAGCAATGGCTTGTTTCCCCTACATCAATACACAACCTAACCCTATTAATGATGCATCTGTATATACTTTAAATAGTTTTGTAGCATCAAGCAATATTAGGATAAGGGGTTGTGGTTAGATTCTCCTTTTGCTCTTGTAAGCTTTGTTCACACTCCTTTCCCCACTCAAACTTTTGATCTTTCCTTGTCAATTTGGCTAATAGGGCAGCTTTTATAGACACCTTGTGTATAAACCTTTTGTAATAGTATGCCAAACCCAGAAAACTTCTCACTTCCCTCATATTTTAGGGCTTATTCCATTTTATGATGGCCTTGATCTTTTATAGATCCATTGTCAGCCCTTGTTCATTGATAATGAGGCCTAAGAATCCTACTTCTGTGCTCCAGAAATGGCATTTGCTTAACCTGCCATACAATTGATGTTTCTTTAGCAAGTTAAGTATCAATCTCATATGTTGTTCATGAGTCTTCTCATCCTTTGAGTACACTAGAATATAATTTATAAATACCACCACAAAGTGGTTTAGGTATTGTTTGAATATTCTCTGCATAAGATCCATGAAAAAGGCAGGAGCATTTGTGAGCCCAAATGACATCATTGTGTATTCAAATTGACAATACCTCATTCTAAAACCTTCTTTGGTATATCCTCTTCCTTAGAGATCAATCTTGGAAAACAACCTCCCCCCCTTTAGCTGATCAAACAAATCTTCTATTCTGGGAGGAGGAAACTTATTTTTCACAGTCATTGTATTGAGCTTTCTATAGTCAATGCATAACCTAAGGGTTCCATCCTTTTTCTTTATAAACAACACTGGTACACCCCATTAAGATGTATATGGCATAATGAAACCCTTCTCAAGAAGCTCATCAAGCTATTTCTTAAGTTCATACATTTCTGGAATGGCTATCTTATAGGGAGCTATGGACACAGGAGTAGCTTCTAATACCAATTTGATTTCATATTCAACTTCCCTTAATGGAGGAAGTCCCGATAAATCTAAAGGAAAAACTTCAAGGAATTCTACTTAGTTCATCAACTACCTTCTCCCCATTAAGCCCCATATATTCATCTTTAAAAACTATAGGAAACTGCTCCACACTCTTATATGCCAATTATTTTCCAATTCTTCTGTGTTATTCAAGCCATACCCTTCTAAACCTCGTAAGATTAATTTTCTAGTTTGGCTATTAATCATCACATGATTTTCAGCAAGCCAATTCATGCCTAGGTTCACACCATAACCACTGGTTTCAAGTATTATCAAGTTATCTCTTAGTTCCAGCTTTCCTAGCCTAATCACCTAATTTTCATCATGTGATGAGTAAACATTATTTCTTGACCAGCAGTTTTAGCCAAATACATTTTAGATAGTGTAATTATTTCTAAGTTCATTTCTCTTTCAAGTATGGTAGATATTATGGAGATTAAAGGTCTAGTATCATACAACACAAAGACAAGCATATTATTAAGGTAAAGCTTACTTTTCATTGCCTCCCTTCTCATCCTTTTATGGCCTTATTCGCTATTTTCTTATTCTGACTCTTGTTGCCTCCTTGGTGCTTCAATGTGAAACGCTCTTCCTTGCCACTTATGTTGTCCCTTTTGTTGTTGTGGTCGATGGCTTGGCCCTTGTGGTATCACTTTTGGTGGTGGTAAAGGCATTCTTCCCCTTTGTTGTTGTCTTCTAGGCCATTCGCGAAACCTTCCTAACAACTTCCTTTCTTCTCTCTTGATTGGGTAGTCTCTGACCTAGTGCTCTTATGATCCACACTTTAAGCACCCATCAGTTAACTTGTAGCAAGGCTTATAGCCATGGTGTTTAATACAAGTCTAGCATTGGGGCCCAAATTGCTAAGGCCCCTTTTCTTTTCTCATCTTCTTCTTGGGCTCCTAAACTGGTGGTTCCTCTCTAACCCTCTTCTTGCTTCCTTTTTGTGCACCACTAGTACCTCCTTGAACTTTTTTTCCTTGGTCTTTGAACTCTTATTCCAAGTTCAGTGCCTTCTGTACAGCTTCATAGTAGTCTCTTATGCCTACAATTTTGAGTGTTTGCCTTAACTCAACCCTCAAACTCCTCATAATCCTCTTGGTCTTTAACTCTTCTTTCCCATCATATTGGGGTACATACCTCATGAGACTACTAAATTTTTGTACATATTCCAACATAGAATGTTCTTCTTGCTCTAGTTGATCAAACTCAACTTATTTCTGGTTTTTAATGTTGGTCTTTAAGGGCCTCACTCACATATTGTTGTTGGAAAACTTGAAGAAATTCAGCCCACCTCATGGCCCTTCTTCTTCCTACTAGCATGCTTTTGTTCTTACTTTGATATGTTCTTTGCACTACCCTCCACCAAAGTTCAGCACTTCCCTCTACTCTAAATGTTGCTAATAGTACCTTCTAGCCTAAAATGACTTCTAGCCTTTCAAACACTTTATCTTTCAAGTAAATCCATAATTTTGTTTTTTTCTGGATCCCTATTCCCTTTGAAAATAGAATGCTTAAGGGCTATGAACCCTTCTAGTTGGCTTTCTCTCTCAACCCTTCTCTTCTTTGCCTTCTACCCCTTTTAGAGTTGTTTTTGGATCTACCCCTTACTGGTCCTTTTCTTCTAATATCTTCAATGACTTGCTCATGCCCTCCAGCATTTCTGCCTATTCCTGCATCTTCCATCTCCTAACTTACTTTTCAAACCTAGGCTCTTGCCTCACTTTAAATCTTATCATTTTAGCCTTAGGGTGCCTCCTCTCTTCATCTTGTTTTTCCCCTAGTCCTTCATGATTTCTACTTGCTTGATCACCCTCCATTGGCTCCTTCCCTGGCCTTCTTCCTCTTCTTTCCTCTTCAGTTTCTCTAATAGCTTCTACACCCACTGGTGGCTAAGCCAGACCTCTTGTTAGGGCTTGTGAGCCAACAACTAGTTGAGCAATTGCTACTTGCATAACCTTCATCATTTGCTCTAACCTTTATTGTCCATCTCCACTAGATCTAGGCACATTTTGTCATAACCCTCACTCGCACACTAGGCCTAAGCAACTAGAAAGTGAAATTTAAGTGATACATGAGAAAGCACCTAAAATATGACTACCAGGTGTACCTTAATGGGCGTTTGAAGGGCTTAAGGCTTTAGTGGAAAAATTACAAGCTGAGGATCAAATTGTGCATATATTCAGGTGCTAAAAATGAAAGAATTTGGGACTAAAGGTCTTTAGAGCGCCATGCATAAAGTGGATTCAACTAAGCTAGCATTAGACACATTTTTGCGCCATGTGGCTCCAACCGAGCATGCATGCTCCCACTTTGTCAATGGCCTCATTTCGGGTCAAACAAGGATCCTAGAAGCAAACCATGAGTTTTTGGTGATGGATGGCGGATTCATGAAGGAATATTGGTGATTTGAGTTACAAATGAAGTAATCAAGCCTACATTGGTAGATTTCGGCCATAGGCAAACTTGGAACTTAAGTTGCAGGCTAAATCCTTGCATTGTGACGTTTAGCTGAGAGTTGTAAGCTATGGTTGGTAGGGAATCTCCATACTCCTCTTGATGTTGGTTTGAATCCATGTTCAAGAATGAGTATTAGGCATTTATGTGATAGCTTATGAGCTAGATGTGCCTAGATTGCTACAAGGGCTATGGGTACCTTCGGTATTAGTGAGAAATTTTGCTATCTAGCTATGAAAGGCAAGTACTAGGATTTGCGCCTAAGTAGGCCAGCTTAAGTGTGAATCTGGAGCTCTCTGATAACTAAATAACTAATGAAACACAGAAACTAAACGTACTATGTGTGTACTTGCCAAAGTTTTGTAGGCCGAATTGATGGCCGGGGTGTGGTGAGTGCATATGCTTGCTTTGGTGATTTGATTGTGCTTGCTGATGCTTTATTAGTGCAGTTAATAGAAGTATGTATAGCTTATATATTGCTCTTCCTTGTTTTCATGTCTTCTGTGTAGGAGCTTGGAGGTTAAGTTGTGAACTTAACTAAATAGGCTTTAAAGGCTGAATGTGATTCCTTACTGAGTTAAGTATAACTCACGCCCTAATTGCTTGTTTCAGGAAAGGATTTGGTGGAGTGAGTGTGAACCTATATTAGTAGGTGTATTCAGGTTGCAAAGGTATGGACACTAATTTAAGGTTTTGCTCATTAAGTATATGTGCAAGTCTATCATATAGTGCAAGCTCATGAATTTTATGAAACTTACAGGATCTAGTAGGTTGTGGGAACAAGTCTAGGATCCATGGATGCGTGCTTAGTGGCCTTTGTTTTGTGGTTTGTGCTTATGGCTATGTGCCTTGTTGTAGGTTTGGTGTTAGAGGCCTTGGTCGTGTACTACATTATCTTGATAACTTTCGAGTACTACTAGTTGTGTATGTAAAAATGTGATCTTTTGGACGCTAAGTCTTTTGATGCGCTTGGTGTAATACCAAGCTTGTATATATTGTTAGTGTTGTGCCCAAAAGCCAATCATGAGATGATTGTATTTTTGCACATTGAGTCATGATATTTTATTAAGGCATTAATCTAGCAATTATGTTTGTTGTTTTGTTCCTGTGTAACTTAACAAACATAATTGTAACCCTAGAATAATGATATTCTTAAAAGTCCCTGGTCTAGTATTATTGTGGAGCGGGTTGCAATAATACATAACGACTAGCATATGTGGAGACTAATATGAGATATGTAGTCTACATATGGGTACAAGTTGGAGAACTTGTGTACTGGACCGACCCACCATGAGAACACTACATGGATCGTTATATGAGTGTCATAAGTGATTCCCATAGTGATCATGGTATATGTAGTCCTTCGACCTAAGATCATCAAGGTTCCCTACATGTGAGTCACATACTTTGATACTTTCCTTTGTTGCTCGTAACTGAGTGAACTTGAAGGAGGTCATTGGGTATGTCACATATCATGCGGAGGGATTTGTATGATCAAGATGGGATTTGTCCCTCCTATGTAACGGGAGTGATATCTTCGGGCCCCTTGATAGAGTGAGACTTAGAAAATGCATGGCCATGCTCGGATGAGTTGATATACGATATCAATGTCATCAGTTTAAGTTGGTCTACTCGGTAATCAAGAAACCAAAGATTGGGCTATACGAGAGTGACACATTCCATGTCTCGTGCTTAGTCTTGATATCTTGGACAAAGGGACAATGGCATATATCGGTGATGATCATAAAGGTTTAGTCGAATCATCGACAATCTTGTCACTTGGGTAGCAATGATGTGTTGCTAGACACCGCTCATTGCTTATGATCATAAATGTGATTTATGATCATTGCCAATGTGGTAAGAGCCTATTGGGTCGCACACATAGAGCTATTTGGATCATTAGAGTGCATGGGCTAATTATTTGGGTTATGGTTTCACTTTAATTTCGTATTAATAATGGGCCAAAGAGTTGAGCCATTATTAAGCCTGAAATTAAATCCTAATTGGATTAGGGCTTTGAAACCCATTAGGCCTGGAAGTTGAGTCTCACTATAAATACAACTTTTAGTGAGAAATTCGCAGGTCTCCTTGCCCTAGCCTCCCAAAAGGACAGCCGCACTCTTCTCTTGCAATTCCTTGGAGGACGCAAGCTAGCACTGCGAGCGCAAGAGAAACGCATCTGCCGGGACGTGGTGGAAGCGTGGTGATCCCGAGAGGCTCGTGTGGATACCATAGAGAGCTTGAACACGTCAACTGTTCAAGTTTTGTGATTCGACTCTACAGTTGAGTGAGAGATCTCAACCGAAAATTAGGTATGAAAATTTTCGAACACCCGGTTTACCCCGTTTCACTTGGATCCTAGAGGGTTTCGGTTAAATTCCACTGCACTGTTTGGCTCCCGAAACCCATCAGTGGTATCAGAGCTACTGGTGAAACCCTAAATCGGGATTGAGTGTTGAATCGCATGATGCTATGTGTTCGGTTGCTTTTCGGCCATGATTAATTAGATTGATTCATGATGCATGAAACCGAAACTCGTAATGAACATATGACATATATGAAGAAATGACACTAATTGGTTAATGAGATTAACCCGAAATTGATAGGTATGAGATACCTATATGGATTAGGATTCTTGCAATAGTTGCAAAAACCCTAGCTTTGTTCGGATTCAGCCTGTTCGGGCACCGAAAGTAAGGTATTTTTGGTGGCTCGAATGGAGGAGTCTCGGGTGCCTACTTGCTCGAAATAGAAGATTTCGGGCTAAGCAATTGTAAGACAATTTTTTGCGCCGGGGGGCGCTGCCCCCCACGCCCCCCGCAAGGGCGGCTCCCCTTGACCCCGTCCGCTGACCGGTCAGCGGAACCACCGCCCACTGACCGGCCAGCGGGACCGCCGTATGCGAAGCGCCACATAAATAAAAACTGGTTAATCAACGCACGAAAATTGGCATGCATCTTTGTTGAATGAGATTTGACATGATATGCTGATTGGTGTTTGAAGCATGGTGCATGGTTATAGCCCTTGATTGGTTGTACTTGTAAATACGGCCTGCGAGTCGTGCCTTCTCTTGTTACTCTCATTGTACATTCTCTTCTCACCTTACTCCCCTCGAATGTAACTCGAGGTTTCTATTATTGATGTAATGGTGCATTATGGGATCATCCAAGGTGGTTTGTCTAAGGATCATCCAATGAGGTATGTCCAAGGAGATGACAACAAAAGGGCAGCCAAGAAAGGAAGAGAAGGAGCTTGTGAAGACTCTTTTCTTTTCTTAGGCTTTTATGATATTCTCATTGGCTTGAGAATATCGCATAGTTTGGGCTATAACCATGTCACGTTTATTTCTTGTAAGCATGAGATGCATGTTTTATATTTGTATGTGATGCATGTATAAAACAACCGGAGATAACAAATTGGTGAGATCAAAAGAAAAATCCCTCAAACAAATATTAAGTCATTAAATGTGATGCCTTCCAAATGTTGGCACTCGTCAAGACTTTGATCAACATTAGGTGGGTTTGCCAAAGCAAAGCACCTATGTTCATCTTGGTAAGGCGCGATGGGATAATAGTGATATCCAAATTGCTAACTTTGGGTCCGACTTAACTAAGTCATCCTAATAGGATTAGGGACTTAGAGGCATAGAGTTGGGCTTAAGCTCATGAGATGAGCTTGGACAAGTGTTGTTCACCCAACTATCCAAGAGTTGCATAAGATGCAATTGGCAAGGAGTTGCCTACCTAAATAGCTGTAACTTGAGAGAAAAGCCAAAGCTGACTCAGGTTGTGGTCAAATATGGATCTTGGCCCACTAGAATACCTTAGCGCCGAGGTGTTCCGAAATAATATCGAGGGTTATTATTTTGAGGAAAATAGTGGGAGTATCGTTTAATAAAAGTCCTTATTAAATGAATTAAAATACATGACTCTTACACTGCATATTTACTGTTGTAGATAACCATGGCACAAAACACATCGACACTTTCGTTGCGATCGATCCTTGAGAAGGAAAAACTGAATGGGACCAACTTTCTCAAATGGTACCGAAACTTGAGGATAGTCCTCAAACAAGAGAGAAAGGCTTATGTCCTAGAGCAGCCCATTCCGAATGAGCCTGCTGCCACTGCTCCAAGAGCTGAAAGGGATGCTCACAAGAGGCATTCTGATGATGCTTTGGATGTTGCATGCCTCATGCTTATTACCATGGAATCTGAGCTTCAGAAGCAACATGAGAACATGGGGGCGTTCGATATGATCGAACATCTCAAAATGCTTTTCCAAGAGCAAGCTAGGCATGAGAGGTTTGAGACCTCTAAGGCATTGTTTCAGTGCAAGATGTCTGAGGGAAGTCCCGTGGGTCCTCATGTGCTCAAGATGATTGGGTACATTGAGAATCTTGAGAATTTGGGATTTGCTCTTCAAAAAGAGTTGGCTATCGATGTAGTCTTGCAATCGTTGCCTGAAAGCTACAGTCAGTTCGTCATGAACTATAACATGAACGACCTTGACAAGTCCCTTCCTGAATTACTCAACATGTTGAGAACTGCTGAGCAAAACCTTAAGAAGGCTAAGCCCATTTTGATGGTTCAAAAGGGCAAGGGAAAGGGAAAAGCCAACAAGAAGAAGGATAAAGCTAATGGAAAGTCCAATGCTAGTTCTTCTTCAGCTGCACTGAAACCAAAGGGTGGTGTGGCAAAGGAAGGGGAGTGCTTCCATTGTAAGCAACCTGGACACTGGAAGCGCAATTGCAAGCTCTATCTTGAAGAACTTGCTAAGGAAAAGGGAAGTAAGACTTCCACTTCAGGTATTTTTGTTATAGAGGCTAACTTTTCTACTTCCTCATCTTGGGTATTGGATACTGGATGTGGATCTCACATTTGTGCAAATGTGCAGGATCTAAGTAGAAGTAGAAGATTGGCCCGAGGTGAAGTGGACCTACGTGTTGGAAATGGAGCAAGGGTTGCTGCCTTAGCCGTAGGGACTTATGTTCTCACTTTACCTAGTGGATTAGTTTTAGAATTAGACAACTGCTACTTTGTGCCTACTATTAGTAGAAATTTGATTTCTGTTTCTTGTTTGGACAAGAAAGGTTTTTCATTTATAATAAAGGACAAATGTTGTTCTATTTATTTGAATGAAATCTTTTATGGTAGTGCTCAACTTAGCAATGGGTTGTATGTTCTAGACCTCGAAGATCCAATCTATAATGTGAATACCAAGAAGGTCAGATTAAATGATTCAAACCCGACCTATCTCTGGCACTGTCGCTTGGGCCATATAAATGAGACCTGCATATCCAAGCTCCATAAGGATGGACTCTTGGACTCATTTGATTTTGAATCATATGAGACATGTGAGTCATGTTTGTTGGGCAAGATGACCAAAGCCCCATTCACAGGGCAAAGTGAAAGGGCTAATGACTTACTAGGACTCATACATAGTGATGTATGTGGCCCTATGTCTACACAAGCTAGAGGAGGTTTCCAATACTTCATTACTTTCACTGATGACTTCAGCAGATATGGCTATGTGTATCTTATGAGACACAAGTCAGAATCCTTTGAAAAGTTCAAAGAATTCAAGAATGAAGTAGAGAATCAACTCGGGAAGAGTATCAAAGTGCTTCAATCAGATCGAGGTGGAGAGTACTTGGATCGAGAATTCCTTGACTATCTGAAGGAGTGTGGTATAGTATCACAACTCACTCCACCAGGTACACCTCAATGGAATGGTGTATCTGAAAGGAGAAATCGAACTCTGTTAGACATGGTTCGCTCTATGATGAGTCAAGCTGACCTTCCAAACTCCTTTTGGGGACATGCTCTAGAGACAGCCGCTTTTACACTAAACCGAGTTCCATCTAAATCGGTTCAAAAGACACCATATGAGATATGGAGTGGGAGGCGTCCCAATTTGTCTTTTATGAAGATTTGGGGCTGTGACGCTTATGTGAAACGTCAATCCTCTGACAAACTAGGGCCCAAATCTTAAAAATGCCTTTTTGTTGGGTATCCCAAAGAAACAAAGGGTTACTATTTCTACAATCCTTCTGAGCAAAAAGTGTTTGTTGCTCGAACTGGTGTCTTTTTGGAGAAAGAGTTTATCTCTAAAGAAACTAGTGGGAGGAAAGTAGAACTTGAAGAAATTCAAGAACAACAAGGAGACATCGAACCTGAAATGGAACCTGAACAGACACCGCAAGATGTTGTTCAAGAGTCTGTTCCTGTAGCACAGAGCCCACGTAGGTCTAGTAGGATTCGGCATGAGCCCAAGAGATATGGATTTCTTGTGACTAACACCAGTGATGTGATGCTCATGGATCAGGATGAGCCCACAACCTACCAACAAGCTATGTCAGGGCCTGACTCTGAGAAGTGGCTAGTGGCCATGAAATCCGAGATGGAATCCCTGTATGAAAACCAAGTATGGACTTTGGTTGACCCACCTGAAGGGGTAAAACCCATAGGGTGCAAATGGGTTTTCAAGAAGAAAACTGACATGGATGGTAATGTGATTACCTTTAAGGGACGATTGGTTGCAAAAGGTTTCAAGCAAATTCATGGTATTGACTATGATGAAACTTTTTCACCAGTTGCTATGCTTAAATCCATCCGAATTTTGTTTGCTATTGCTGCACACTATGATTATGAGATATGGCAAATGGATGTCAAAACTGCATTCCTAAATGGAAAGCTACTTGAGGATGTGTACATGACACAACCTGAGGGTTTTGTCACTCCTGAGAATGCCAATAAAGTGTGCAAGTTGCAAAGGTCCATTTATGGACTGAAGCAAGCTTCTCGAAGTTGGAATCTTCATTTTGATGATGCAATCAAAGAGTTTGGTTTTATCAAAAATGAAGATGAACCTTGTGTCTACAAGAAGGTTAGTGGGAGCGCTATTGTCTTCTTGGTGTTGTATGTAGATGACATACTACTCATCGGGAATGACATTCCTGAGCTACAGTCTATGAAGACTTGGCTAGGGAAATGTTTCTCTATGAAGGACTTGGGTGAAGCAGCCTATGTGTTAGGCATCAGGATCTATAGAGATAGATCTAGAAAGCTTCTTGGCCTAAGTCAAAGTACATATATTGACAAGGTGCTAAAGAGGTTTAGCATGCAAGATTCCAAGAAAGGATTCTTGCCCATGTCACATGGTATCACTCTTTCTAGATCTCAGTGTCCGAGTACAACTGAGGAGAGAGAGCGCATGAGTAAGATTCCATATGCCTCAGCAATTGGATCTATCATGTATGCCATGATATGTACTCGTCCCGATGTCTCATATGCTTTGAGCATGACGAGTAGGTACCAATCGAACCCCTGGTGAGAGTCACTGGACAGCTGTTAAGAACATCCTTAAGTACTTACGAAGGACTAAGGATGCATTCTTGGTCTTTGGAGGTGAAGATGAGCTCGTTGTAAGGGGTTACACCGATGCAAGCTTCCAATCCGATAAGGATGATTTTAGATCGCAATCTGGTTATGTGTTTTGTATTGGTGGTGGTGCTGTGAGCTGGAAGAGTTCAAAGCAAGAGACAGTAGCTGACTCTACAACAGAATCTGAGTACATTGCCGCCTCTGATGCTACGAAGGAGGCAGTTTGGATCAAGAAGTTCATCACTGAACTTGGAGTGGTTCCAAGCATTGCCGACCCGATAGAGCTCTATTGTGACAACAATGGAGCAATCGCACAGGCTAAGGAACCTCGATCTCACCAGCGATCCAAACACATACTCCGACGCTATCATCTCATCAGGGAGATCATCGAGAGGGGTGATGTAAGGATATGCAGGACTTCGACAGATAGCAACATTGCTGATCCACTGACAAAGCCCCTTATGCAGCAAAAGCATGATAGCCATTCTAGGTCCATCGGTATTAGATACATGGATGATTGGCTTTTAGTGCAAGTGGGAGATTGTTAGTGTTGTGCCCAAAAGCCAATCATGAGATGATTGTATTTTTTGCACATTGAGTCATGATATTTTATTAAGGCATTAATCCAGCAATTATGTTTGTTGTTTTGTTTCTGCGTAACTTAACAAACATAATTGTAACCCTAGAATAATGATATTCTTAAACGTCCCTGGTCTAGTATTATTGTGGAGCGGGTTGCAATAATACATAACGACTAGCATATGTGGAGACTAATATGAGATATGTAGTCTACATATGGGTACAAGTTGGAGAACTTGTGTACTAGACCAACCCACCATGAGAACACTACATGGATCGTTATATGAGTGTCATAAGTGATTCTCATAGTGATCATGGTATATGTAGTCCTTCGACCTAAGATCATCAAGGTTCCCTACATGTGAGTCACATACTTTGATACTTTCCTTTGTTGCTCGTAACTGAGTGAACTTGAAAGAGGTCATTGGGTATGTCACATATCATGCGGAGGGATTTGTATGATCAAGATGGGATTTGTCCCTCCTATGTAACGGGAGTGATATCTTCGGGCCCCTTGATAGAGTAAGACTTAGAAAAATGCATGGCCATGCTCGGATGAGTTGATATACGATATCAATGTCATCAGTTTAAGTTGGTCTACTCGGTAATCAAGAAACCAAAGATTGGGCTATACGAGAGTGACACATTCCATGTCTCGTGCTTAGTCTTGATATCTTGGACAAAGGGACAATGGCATATATCGGTGATGATCATAAAGGTTTAGTCGAATCATCGACAATCTTGTCACTTGGGTAGCAATGATGTGTTGCTAGACACCGCTCATTGCTTATGATCATAAATGTGATTTATGATCATTGCCAACGTGGTAAGAGCCTATTGGGTCACACACATAGAGCTATTTGGATCATTAGAGTGCATGGGCTAATTATTTGGGTTATGGTTTCACTTTAATTTTGTATTAATAATGGGCCCAAGAGTTGAGCCATTATTAAGCCCGAAATTAAAGCCTAATTGGATTAGGGCTTTGAAACCCATTAGGCCTGGAAGTTGAGTCTCACTATAAATACAACTTCTAGTGAGAAATTCGCAGGTCTCCTTGCCCTAGCCTCCCAAAAGGACAGTCGCACTCTTCTCTTGCAATTCCTTGGAGGACGCAAGCTAGCACTGCGAGCGCAAGAGAAACGCATCTGCCGGGATGTGGTGGAAGCGTGGTGATCCCGAGAGGCTCGTGTGGATACCATAGAGAGCTTGAACACGTCAACTGTTCAAGTTTTGTGATTCGACTCTACAGTTGAGTGAGAGATCTCAACCGAAAATTAGGTATGAAAATTTTCGAACACCCGGTTTACCCCGTTTCACTTGGATCCTGGAGGGTTTCGGTTAAATTCCGCTGCGCTGTTTGGCTCCCGAAACCCAACATATATAGGTGATGGGAGGTTAGGACTTATGTATGTGAAGTTATGGTTTTGTGTGTAATGACCATGAATGACCTATAATGGCATTAACGCAAAGTTTCAGGTTAAGTGCATGCTTGTGAGGAAACCTACTTTACTTGTGCACATGCAGTTACAGATATGAGTTTTCAAAACTTAATCTAGGTATCTTGGTTGCCATGCATTAAACTAGCACACTTGATGAGCACGTGAGCACAACACTTGAAAATCTAAATTTTGATCTTGCCTTGTTCTGCAAGTTACTCACAAGGTTAGATAAGTAGGCTTCCTGGGGTGCTCCCCAATGTCCTAGCATGGTGTCATGTGTGTGTCCTGTATGTATGTGCCTAGCTTGAGTCTTTATAAGCACCATGGACTAGCGATAGAAGTAATGGACATGCTAATGGCTTGTGCTTAGTACTTAGGCTGAACATCTTTTAAATTGGCATCTTAGCTTCCTAAATGGTTGGTAATAGGTGCACATGGGCTAAGGCCAATGTGGGGCGTGACACATTTTCCCTAGTTTTAGGCTCTCGAGCCCTAATTTCCTCTCCTTCCACATTTTTAGGCTATTCAACCCTTGTGGATTTTTATGCCTTAGCCTTTTCTTGCTCAACTACTTCCCTTTCTCTTCCTCTGGTCATCATCCTAAACCACACAATAGGTAACCAACTGCTTAATATTTTCAAGTCTTTCCTAAATCTATGTGGGAACTACCAAGTCAGACCTTTTAGTCCTATAAAACATGCTCTGATACCAACATTGTCATGCCCTAAACCACCCCTAGCCTATGCTTTTCCAAGCATTTCAAGCATAGCACAACATTAATAAACTTACCAGCTAAAAAAGGTAGCTTAGAGTAAGAGTTCCAGGACCTTCAACTTAAACTGGCACTTGCCAAAAAGGTTTATAGGCAAATATTTCTAAAAATAGAAAAAATTAATAAGGCAAGTTGCAAGAGTTTATTTTGTGCCAAATTTTGAATTTAAGCTAGTTTTATATGCAACCACAAGGAAAAAATGGCCTGAGCCTTAAATACAATTTATACCATGCATAGCCAAATAAACTTGAGACAAGTGCATGCTAGAAAGTTCAGTATGTGCCCTAGTAGGCCTAATAGGGTGGCTACTTCTGGTTACAAACACATATCCATATAGTAAAGAAATTAGCTAACAAGTCATTATCAATACATCATAAGCCTTTAACACAACCACTAGTTATGCATGGCACTAATATAAGGCTCAATACTCTAGCTAGTTCCTAAAACCCAGTATAAAAATGCTTGCAACCAAACCATACTTAAGCATGCTTTCTAGTATATATTGAGCATACTTGGTTATAGTTGCTAACACTTGGAACCAGAAAGAACCTAAAGCACATATAGCGGCAAACACAGCTCTAAACATTACTCAACTAAGCCTTTCCCTAAAATGAAAATAATTAAGGCATGAGTTATACAACTCAATAAGGCTTGATCAGCATAAATGCCTAACACAAGCTCATATTCATTAACGAGTCTTCAAGACATTGCCCTGCAAACAAAAAGGAAAACACAAAACAAAAGTATATACATATATAGACATAATCCAATGGTCAACATATGCACCCAAAAAACAAAGCATGCAAACACACACACCATAACACAAGCTAATCAGCCTCCAGGGCCTAGCAAGCATTTCATAGTGCCTATATTCATTTTAATTACCAGATTTAATGATACCTAGCGATGAAACATAAAACTCCAAATCCTAGAGTGGGTTCGCATTTCACATAAAAAAATCTTAATGATTTCCCAAACATATCTAGCTAGAAAAATCATAGATACCCAATGGTATCCCTAGCCCTAAGCACAAAACAGGCTCATTCGGCATTAAACCATCACCTAAGGCCTAACATTTCCATATGGACCACAAGTCTAGCTTCTGATTACAAGGAAAACTAAGCATATTCAACCCTTACCATAAACCAACTCCATCAAAGCCAAAATAAAGCCTGCTACCATTGATTTCTAGTGTTTTGTGGTCAAAACAACCTCATTTCTTGAGGGTTTGGCTTGATTCTTCCTTCCCCCACCTAAATTTCACTAGAACTTAGCTCTGTTTGCCTAGAAAGCTTTCTCCTCTATTGAAATCCTTCCTGGAGCTTAATCAAAACTAGCTTGTTGTGAATGGAAGAATGCATTGCCAAACGATGGACATGTGGCAAGAAATTGGCCTTAGTTCCCACATTGGTGATCATGCTTTATTGCATGATACAAAGCAACCCTTAAGTTCTTTTGTTACCACCTCACAAAAATGGGAGAATTACAAGTGTGTCATAATGGCTAAAAACCATTATATTGTGTAATTCTCACCATAGTGATTGTAGTGTGGTGGTAAAAGGTATGATCAACACCTTCTTAAAAGTGTTCCAATTTGGCAACTTAGTCCCCAAGAAAACCTTTAACGATTGCCTGTTTGTCAAGCAACCTATGGACTTTTTTGTAAGATTTTGGAAATTCAGGTACTCAATTGCAAAACTCTCAAGAAAGAGACTTGGAGAGTTATGGGAAGGATATAAATGGTATGAAAGTGCTATTGGAGGACCAAATTACTCATGGAAGACAAGTCTGGACAAAGGAAACACTAAAGGCAATAAGGACCTAAATGTCCTAGTGTAAACCTTAAGGTGTTCAAGCTTTTGACTTAAGTCTAAGAGTGAAATGTGGGCTTATCCCACCATGGGGGAGGCAGCCAAGACTTGATAATTAGTCAAAAATGTTGGAAACATGTGTACCAATGAGTTTAAGACAAAGAAACCATAATTAGTGAGAAAGAAAATGACATAAAGCAAGGTTAAGCTTGTTAAGTGTATTTTGTGCCCTTAAGCTCATTTAAGGCCATTTAAGTAGCCAAATCACTTATCCCTCTCTCATTTTCGTCCTCCCCTGGCCCAAGAACACAGCCATACTTCCTCTATAGCCACCACACCTTCAAACTTGCAATTGATTGAAATTGAAGGCAAAAGGAAGCAATTGGAAGCAAACTAAAGCTATTTCTTGGATACTTCAAGGATCAAGCTTGATTTTCAGCCTACCCACTTTGGTAAGGGTTCTCTTGCTCTCATGGGTTATTTTATGTATTTTCAAGCAACCATGGAGCTAAGGCTAAGCTTGGAAGAGAGCCATGAGCTTGATGAACCAAGCTTAGTGAGGGGAGTGCACTTATTGAAGGTTTTGTGACCTAGTGTGAAGTGCACAAAGATGGCAGTGAAATGAGGGTTTCTAGAGCCCAAAGTTAGTACTAACTACTGTTAAAATCCTCCTAAGACCAAGCATTAGCTTGAGGAGGGCTGCCATAGTGATTTATTTATGTTTATTACATGTTTTATGGACTAACCTATGGTATATGTTGCTGCCACATTTCATGTGTTTGTTTGTTGTGAATGGCTGCTGCATTTGGTTGCTATATCTTGTATATATGCTTTGTGGTTTTTGTGTTTTGGTGTCTTTGGATGCAGGTTTTAATGATGGTTATATTGCCTATTGAATCCAAGTGCTACCCTTACGAAGTTTCTCAATGAAACTTACTCCCCTCAATTCTGTCATTTCAGGTCCAGCAGAAAGATCATATTCAAACTGACCTTTTTCGTTTGAGTTTTGATCTGAAATTTCAGGTACATGAACTTCCATATGTCTAGTTATGATCTGGAAAGTTTGGTGATTTTAGGAGCACATTTGATATTTTAATGGTGGTACTTATTGTGTTGTGCAGCAGCTGTCCAACATCCTGTTCTGGAGTCCATTGTGTCTCAGGAACTCGTGTAACTTAGGGTGCATATTTAGCTGAGTTAAGACCATTATGTAGTGCATGTACATGTATTTTATGTAATATGAGACAAATATGTGAACATTTGAGTAATGTTTTGGCTATGTAAGTAATGTGGTGCAAAGCTGCCTAAGTGTGAATGATAGGCTGCTTACTTGTAAATTCTGTTTTGGCCACATAAAATTGCTAGATGCAATAGCATGTAATTCCTATGTGTAATGGACATATATGGGATAGCCTTGGAGGGCTTTCCCCTTGTGAATGAAGTGTTTGCATAGTCTGGAAAAATTGTATGGGCAAAATGGTCCAAAAGTTGCCAGAATTTCGACTCTGGACCTAAAGTTTAATATCTCCCTGGGTAGAATGAATCTTAGTATGAAATTTTTACCACACCTAGAGGACATCTAGAGGATTAACTGGGATTTGAAATTTATGGAATTAGAGCCCTGTATCCAAAGATATGACGTTTCAAAGTTGGCTGAGTTACTGTTCATTTGGTCAGAATTTTGTAACCAACTTCAAAAATCCATAACTTGGTCCATAGGTGGGCTATTGATGTAAAATAAAATTCCTTGGTTTTCTATAAGTCTCTAATTGATAATGGAGCAAATAAAACAGGGGGTATATGGCTATAATGATACATTTTATTAGTGGAAGTTATAGGTGCAGTAGCTGGTCACTAGAACTTAACAAGATTGACTAATGTGTGGAAGCCAAAACTAAGACTTTTGCTAGTGTTTTCCTTCTTAGCTGCCATAGTGTGAATAAATGTAAATATGTGTGTTATGGTTAAACCAATATGCATGTATTTACATAGTGCTCAAGAGGGTCACTTGAGTATGTACACTAGGGGTGTTGTTCTAATGACCTACAGGACACACCAAACCTGGAAGTTTAAATGCACAGTTTTGGCACCATAACTGGACTACCCCGGAGTGGGTAACATCTTTATTTGGCTCAATTTC
The DNA here is from genome assembly GCA_005392925.1 of Aquilaria sinensis. Classification (NCBI taxonomy): domain Eukaryota; kingdom Viridiplantae; phylum Streptophyta; class Magnoliopsida; order Malvales; family Thymelaeaceae; genus Aquilaria; species Aquilaria sinensis. The sequence goes on from SMDT01001278.1 coordinate 86,609, forward strand.
TCTACTTGATATACTTCTAATTTTGAGACAACCTCCACTTCAAACAAATTCAGCCTGAGGCCAAGAAAATGTTCATATTGCTCATATTTTTCTTATACCCGATTAACATAAAACCTTGCTATTTTCATTTTAATCCTTCAAATCTCACTTCTATTGCTCTAACCTCTTTGTTTTCTTTTATTGCAAGTTACTTTCCCTTCGTCTTTTTGAGCTCAAGGCCTATGCAAGTTAGGGACATGACAGACACTGAATGCAGTGACCGCTCATTATTTCAAGATTTGCAATGGCGAATGATATAAATTCATCAACCCTGGCCTCCCACTCTTCTGTGTAACTAGTTCATCCCAGCAAGAAATGCTGCTGTTCAATGGATCGCAGCAATTAGGTTTGGCTCAGGCTTAAACTAGGCCCAGCTCAATCAATGCCCAGCTCGGCCCAACCTGAGGAGAGGCATGGAAAAGGTATGGCGGTTTATGGGCCTAGGGTACGAAGGGGTCTTAATTGAGCCTGAATTGACCCAGCCCAAACTGGAGCCCGAGCTGGGCTATGCTGGGCTTGGCAAGATAGTCTGAATTGCATATTTCAAATTATTCTAAAAAGTGAGTAAATTACACCCTAAGCCCTCGAACAGCTCCAACTTACTTTTTTACATCAAATTACCATTTTGTCCAATCCAACAACTAGTAACAACTAGTTTTTGAGGTCATTTTTGTCTTAAAAAATGGCATCCCCTATAAATAGAAAGGCTCATTTCCTTAAAGGCTCATTTCCTTCGCTTTTTCACATCAATATCTACAATCTCTCTTCCAAATTAATTTCTTCATCATCTCTACATTTACTCTTTCACTAATGACATCAAGAGGAAAACAAAAAGGAAAGGGTGTGGTGGAATCCTCATCTCGCACAACCGGAAATGAGACTTTTTCCTATAAGAAAGATTATATGGCTGACAAGGGCATCCACATCCAAGTTGGAACATCTGAGGGAAGGCCAGCTTGGGTGTGGCCAAAATTCACATTTTACTTTGAGAATGATGCAATATCCAAAATGTGTGAGCTTTACGGGAAAATGATAGTGCCTGTATGTTTACAATCAACTGTTATGACTGAAACTGGTTTTAGTTCCAGCAAAATAGAAAAATTGAATGAACGAATGTGGCTACCATATGAAGAGGTATGTTGATGTAACCATGATTAGCGTAATACTACTCTTAGTTCCAACTATGAGACCCTATCTAATGAAGATTACTAGTATTCTTATTCGGTAATTGTTGGAACATTTCATCATTTCCTCATATATTATACATTTTAGTTTTTTTAAGCATTGTTTTATTTTTCTAATTAATAAAATATAATCTAGTGATGGTGTTTCCCTCTTTAAAAAAATGGTAATGCAAAACTAATTACATAAAATTTATTTCTTTTAAAAAAAAAAGCATGACCCAGGCCCAGGCCCGCACTAGCCCTATGCAGACGCGAGTCAAGCCCGACATGGCCTATCCTACCCATGGTTGTAAAACCCGGGCCGGACCGGGCGGTTCGATTGGTTCAACCGCCACCCGCTGCTCCTTTCGGCCCGGCTACCGGCCCATGTATGCTTTGGTCAAAAACCGGTCAAACCCGTAAAAAACCGCCTGGAACCGTCAAACCATTGAACCGTCTGAACCGACAGTCTAACATATTTACTTAATAAGTGTAGTAAAAAAATGAAAAGAAAAAAAAAATCCGATGGCTGTTTGAATTCAATTAGAATTCAATTACTTATGAGAGAAAAAAAAATATTGATTATTGAAGGAGAAGCTTGATAGTCACTGCTTTGTTCATCGTTCATTGTCACCGTTCTGCTTTCTCTTTCTGCCACTGCCTCGACGGCCATGCCAGCCACCCACGTGTGTACTGTATACGGCCTTCTGTTTCTAAACGTTGCTCATCATCAAGCCTCTTGCCTCCGGGCTCCTTGCTCTCTGTTCACCTCAACATCGGCGCTCGCCTCTCAATTTTAAGGCTCTGGCGTTTCAAGTTTGAACTAGTTTGGAGGTATTTATAATAGGGTCTCTGTTTGATGGCTTTTGTTTGTTTTCTCCTGTTTTTTTGCTTTACTCTTGCGTTTTTTTAATCTTTTTACTCCTTTTGCTTTTTGCAGCCTTTGACTAACAAGCCATCTCCTCCTGTGCATTTTCTACAGGCTAGAGACTACAAGAAGTCCATCTCCTGACTCCTGTACATTTTCTTTGTTCTTTTTTTACTACTTTTTCGTCTTTATCTTCTTTTACATTTTTTTTATTTTTTTAGTTGCAGCCTTTGACTAATTTTTATTTTGTTGCAGTCTTTGACAAGTCCATTATTCATTTTATTTATCTTGTTTGAGTAACTAGCGACTTGGGTGTTCTCATTACGTCAATTGTCTACAATTTTAGAATTTTCATGATTTCTTTGTATGAAGAAATTATACTGAATAAACTAAATACGTTATTCTTAACAAAGAAATATGTGAACGTAGGTTGCCTTACCAGAATCAGCCCATCGGCAATTTTTTAAGATGCGTAAATTATTTTGTATGCATTTTATTCTAAGATTTGAATTCTTTATATTCTTTACAATATATATGTGAAGCAATACAGAAATAGATTATAAACTTGATATATTGTAAATAATTTATTTCTTTGTTTATTTCACCTAATGTTGCTTGTATTTTATGCCTAGTTGTTTCACGTAACCATTGATAGCCAAACGCTATCGCCTCGATCTGGCCGAACTCCCTGCCACAGTAATGGCCAGAAGAACTGGCGCTACCCGAGAAAAGGTGTGATCATGCACCTCAGGAGATAGCCGAAGAGCTCCGAGCCCAGCACGTCAGGACACTACTCGCCCCCCCAGGGTTGTGAACAGATCGCCTTCGGAAAAGCGGCACCAAACATAGCGAGCCGAACACGATATCCCCGAAGGCGGAACTCCCTGAAGCTGGGAACCCCCGAGCTCAGGGCTTGTTTCCCGAAGAGGCTCTGTCCGTACCAAAGGACGACCTCACCCAGGGACCTCGGGAGTACGGCAGGAGATTTATGGAAGCATTTAAGGAAGCCTCTGACACATCCAATCACAGACGCCACAATCCGCCTCAAAAGGCGCTCTGCCACGCTGACGCCATCAAAATCACATCATGGCCCGTCTCAGCACATGGCTCAAGGTAACCTACTATCTGTCTCCTATGCCCAGAAAGTCAGGAACGTCCGACCGAACACGTGTCGTGATCTGAACGGGCTAGGCACTCTTATAAATACCAGGAATTAATACCAGACAAGAGGTTGGTTGGCTGGCGAAATACGGCTCCCATGAGAAAAGGCAAAAGACTCATCTCAGCCCTTTGTGCTATTTTCTCTGCCTTTCTCTCAGCCACCACTGACTTGGGCGTCGGAGGCTCCCCCCCCGGAAAAACACTCCGGGGGCCTCCTAACCCTTTGTTTCTGAGCTTTCAGGCACTCTCCTTTGGGCGATCCAATCCACCAGGCGTTCTTCCTCCCAGAAGTCTCTCCACCAGTCATCATGACTATAAACGATGAGGCCCCTGGCCATCATTTGGCGCCGTCTGTGGGAACCCGCTCTGAGATCGCCGTCGTTGAGACTCGGCGTTCTAAGGACAAGGGACTCCCGAGGTCCCCGTCCGCGCCTGAGATACAACCGGCTGCTGAGCAAACACTCCCAGGGACTTCTGCGCCCGAGGAAGACCGCCCTCTGGTAGTCACCATGAGCTTCTTGAGGGACTTTCAGCGTTCGGTCGTGTCTGAAGTGACACAGCAGATCGACCGAAGGTGGCCACAGCAAGCACGGGCCCAGAGACCCCCCTCAGTGACACGCCCTCGGGAGAGAAGCCCCAAGTCTACACATCGCAGTTCGGGGAGTGGAGACCCTCGCGAAGAATCATCCACAGAAATTATAGCCCTCGGGAAACGTTCTGTGGGACAAACCAGGTCCAAGCGACTGAGAGTCTCACAGCGAAGCAGTTCGTCGCCTGAGGCGAGGTCCTTGTCCCCTCAGCGCCGAACTCGCCCCCCGAAGAGGCGCCGACGATCTTCATTCCCTGAAGAAGGCCCTAGCGCCACAGTGCTCATGGAGAAGATACTAGCACGGCTGGACAGAGTGGAAAAACAAGTGGCCAGAAAATCCGTTTGGGCCAGACCCTCGGGAACATCCTGCGAAGATGACTCCCCATTCATTCAGGCCGTCGTTGAGGCAGCTATGCCAGGCGACTTCAGAGTACCTCGGTTGGAAATTTATGATGGCCGTACTGATCCGCAGGCCCACCTGACGAAGTACAGACGCAGCATGATAATGCACGGTGCTGATGACGCTACCATGTGCAAATGCTTTAAAGTCACCCTCACAGGGCCAGCCACTGCGTGGTACAATTCATTGCCCCCAGGGACCATCACTGAGTTCCAGGAGTTGTCCACAGCCTTCACGCAGTAATTCATTGGGAGCAGGCCGACTGCGAAGATGCATGTCCAGATGTTTGACATAGAGCAGAGAAACGGAGAGACCATCCGAGACTATGTCGAAAGGTTCAACAGGGAAGCCCTGAGCGTCCCAGACTTTCGGCCCGAAATCCGCATTCTTGCCATGACACGGGGCCTTCGGCGAGACTCACAGCTATTCTACGAGTTCTCAAAGGACCCCCCGGAGACCCTCAGAGAATTTTACCGAAGGGCAGAACAGCACATGACCGCCGAGGAACTAAGAATGGCAGGGCCGAAGTCCGATCACCACCGCGCCGAAGGGTCCAATCAGCAAGCTCGGCATCCGACCGAACAAGCAGGACGACCTCGGAGGATGCGGGGAAGGAAACCTCAAAGTTTCACACCATTGAGCACCACACGGACCAACATTCTCATGGCGCTGGAAAGGCAAGGGACGCAGATTCGGCGGCCAAGGGCCATGACCGCCGATAATAAGAAGAATGCAAAGAAGTTCTGCCAGTTTCATCGCGACCACGGTCATGACACCGAAGATTGCTTCCAGCTGAAGAAGTACATAGAGTCGCTGATAAAACAGGGCCAACTTCGGAAATACCTGCGGATGCCATCCCCGAAAGGCAGAAAAGTGGAGGAAGAAAGGGCCGAAGATGAGGACTATGACTCCGACAGGCGGAGAAACCGAAGTCCAAAAAGGCGCCCTCCACCTCCGGCAGGGGTTATCCAAACCATCACCACGGGGCTCCCATCCTCGGAAAGAAAGCGGAAAGCCAGAGAAATTGCAGTCATGGAGTATCAAAGTCCATCAAAGAAACTGGCTCGCAAAGATGGCTCCACCGTCGTCTTCCCCCACGACGATCCGCTGCTGATAATGGCGAGAATAGGGAACTGGGACGTCAAAAGAGTGTTGCTTGATGATGGCTCAAATGCTGACGTCCTATTCTCGCACCTGCTGCCGAGCTTGGGCATCTCCAGCAGCGAACTTAAACCTGTCACTACGCCCACCTTCGGGGTTGGACCATCCGAACTCCCCGTCCTCGGATGGATCGACCTCCCGCTGATGATGAGAGGGACTTCGGTAGACGGAGCAGCTGAGTTGTACGCCTCCACAATGGCGAGGTTCATCGTCATGGACGTCCCGTCCTCGTACAACGCCATCCTTGGAAGACAGACAATGGGGAACCTGCATATTCGCCCTGATGTGAAGTACTTGACTGTCACATTCGCCACCAAGGATGGAGATGCAGAGGTCTTCATAGACCAAGCCGAGGTAAGAAAGGTGTTTGTAAAAGCACGAAAAGCTCCGGCAAGCAACCTCGCGCAAACGATGGAGGCAAAGGCGCTAGAAAAAGGCAAAGAAGAAGATCTCGCCAAAGCAGAAACGGAAGCAGTAGAGCTTGTCCCAGGTCAATCTACCCGAATAGGGAAGAGCTTGGCCGAAGGTGACAAGGAAAATCTTGTATCCTTTCTGCTGAAAAGTAAAGATCTGTTTGCCTACTCGCCGAAAGATATGCCAGGAGTAAACCCTGGCATAATACAGCATAGCCTCAAAGTAAGCCCGGAAGCAAAACCTGTCCGGCAAAAGAAACGGAGCATCTCAGCCCACAAAAGCAACTTTGTCAAAACCGAAGTCCAGCGTCTCCTAGATGCTGAAGTTATCAGGGAGGTCAAGTACCCCGAATGGTTAAGCAACGTGGTCATTGCCACAAAAGAAGGTAGCAGCAAACTCCGGATGTGCATCGACTTCAGAAACTTGAACGATGCTTGCCCGAAAGACTCATACCCTCTGCCGCCAATAGATCAACTGGTAGATTCAACTGCTGAATATGGGCTCCTTAGTTTCCTAGACGCCTTCAGTGGCTACCATCAAATAAGGATGGACCCCGAAGATGAAGAGAAGACTGCCTTCATCACCGAGGGAGGAACATATTGCTATATCAGGATGCCCTTCGGGCTCAAAAATGCAGGAGCCACCTACCAGAGGCTGATGAACAAGGTCTTCAAAGACCAAATGGGGAGAAACATGGAGGTGTATGTTGATGATATGATAGTCAAGAGCAAGCTGCCTGGCTACCACGTTGCAGATTTAGAGGAAACCTTCCAAAAGCTCAGAGCCTTCGGGATCCGCCTTAATCCTGAGAAGTGCATCTTCGGGGTGACCTCGGGAAAATTCCTTGGGTACATGGTATCCGAAAGAGGCATCGACGCTAACCCCGAGAAGATTAAGGCTCTGCTTGAGTTCCGAACTCCTGCCACAGTCAAAGACGTGCAGAGACTCACCGGAAGAATAACCTCTCTGAGCAGGTTTATTTCCAGGTACGGAGATAGGTGTCGACCTTTCTTCAAAGTCCTCACAAAGGCAGCAAAAATGGAAGGCAACCTCGGAAGAAATGATCATCCTTGGGATGAAGATTGCCAAAAAGCCTGGGAAGAACTCAAAGTCTACTTGGCCAGCCTGCCGACTCTGCGACAACCTCGGGAGGGAGAGCCCCTCGTACTATACCTCGCCGTCACAGAAAAAGCTGTGAGCTCGGTCCTTGTGAAAGAAGAAGGGCCAAAGCAATGGCCGGTCTACTATGTCAGCAAGTCCCTGCATGGCGCCGAAATCAGGTACCCTTTGCTTCAAAAAGCTATATACGCCTTGGTGCTTGCAGGGAGAAGGCTGCGACCATACTTTCAGGCTCACCCCATCATCGTCCGAAGTAGTCTGCCGCTACGGGATGTCATGAAGAGAGTTGATCATTCGGGAAGGCTCTCCAAGTGGTGCATAGAGCTGGGCGAACACGAAATCACGTATGAGCCTCGGAAGGCCATAAAAGCTCAAGCACTGGCAGATTTTATCGCCGAAATACCCACCACTGAGGAGAGCCATGAGCCAGAATGGACCTTGCATTCAGATCCAAAAGAGGGTGAGCCAGAATGGACCTTGCACGTAGACGGAGCCTCGGGGTCCGAACACCAGGGAGCTGGAGTAATTATCAGGGGCCCCGAAGGCCTGGAGGTAACGAAGGCTATCAAGTTCAGCTTCAACGTCACCAACAATGTAGCTGAGTATGAAGCCCTCATAGCGGGATTACGCTTGGCCAGAAAGATTGGCGTGAGAAACTTAAAGGCTCACAGCGATTCCCAGCTGGTAGTTCGGCAGACGGCAGGAGATTATGGGGCGAAGGACCCAATCTTGGCAAAATACCACGAGCTGGTAGCAAAGCTCATCCAAGAGTTTGACGCCGTACGGATCGAAAATGTACCTCGGCGGAATAACACTGAGGCAGATTGCTTGGCGAAGTCGAAAACATACACCGAGGTGCTAGACCATCCGAGCATCTCAGTGCTGAGCATAGCGACCTCGGGAACAGGGTGGAAAGATCCAATAAAAAGATACCTCGCAGAGAATTTGCTCCCCGAAGACCCCGGCGATGCTGCAAGACTGCGAAGACGCTCCGGAAGATTCTTCCTGATTGGCGAAGAGTTATACCGGCAGGGATATGCGAATCCGCTGCAAAGATGTGTGAATGAAGAGGATACTGAAATGGTCCTTGAAGAAGTTCACGAAGGCATGTGTGGTTCACACATTGGAACTGATGCCCTTGCAGCAGTGATACTCCGCCAAGGATACTTCTGGCCTACCCTGAGAAAGGACGCAAGGCAGTTCGTCCAGAAGTGCGGTAGTTGCCAGAGACATGCAATAATCCAGAGGGCACCCTCGGAAATGGTAACTTCGGCAGACTATCCTTGGCCCTTCGCAGTCTGGGGTATAGACCTTATTGGGCCACTCCCCACAGCACCCGGAGGCGTGAAATTCTGCGTTGTAGCAGTGGACTATTTCTCTAAATGGGTCGAGGCAGAACCGCTGGCAACTATCTCGGCAAAAGAAGTGCAGAAGTTCGTATGGAAGAACATTGTATGCAGATTTGGCATACCGAGGGTACTAGTAGCTGATAATGGATCCCAATTCATAGACAAAGGATTCCAGGAATTTATCAGCGACCTCGGAATAAAGATGCACTTCGCCCCAGTAGCTCACCCCCAAAGTAACGGGCAGGTGGAAGTATCGAACAGGACCATAAAAGATGGCCTGAAAAAGAGACTGGGAGAAGCAAAAGGGAAATGGCCAGGAGAACTCCAAAGCGTATTGTGGAGCTACCGAACGACGCCCCTAAGGGCCACAGGGGAAACTCCCTTTTCACTAGTCTTCGGGACAGAGGCCATTATCCCAGTCGAGATAGTCAGACCATCAGTACGGGTGCAAATATTTGATGAAGGTGGAAACGACCTCGGCCTCAGAACCAAGCTCGACCTCGTCGGCGAACACAGAGAAATAGCCGAGCTGAGAAGAAAAGCTTTTCAGCAAAGAGTGGCCGCGGCCGTAAACTTATGGGCCAGGCCAAAAGAAATCAAGAAGGGAGACCTCGTTCTCCGAAAGGCTGACTTTGCACCCCGAAGGCCGTCCCATGGAGTACTTCATGCAAACTGGGAATGACCTTATCTGGTTCTCGCCGAAGTACGAAAAGGCGTGTACAAACTTGGCGACGCCGAAGGCGTAGAATTGAAAAATACTTGGCACTCAGACGCCTTGAAAAAATTCTACGCCTAAGATGAAGCGGAGGAATTGTAAGTACAGAATGCTCTTAAGGAAAGTTCTTAAGTATCCAAAATTGTGCAAAGCAGAATTCCGTGAAGATGCTCGCCGTAATAAAGCGCAGATTAACCTCCCAGAGTCCCTTGAGCCATCATGCTCGGGAAAAGATGGAGAAATCTCGCAGAGGCAGTTTCCCGAAGTCCCTTGAGCCATCATGCTCGGGAAATATGGGAAACAAGAACGTCGCAGAAGTACTCGCCGAAATAAGCGCAGAGACAGTTTTCCGAAGTCCCTTGAGCCATCACGCTCGGGAAAAATGGAAAACAACTCTCGAAAGATTTCCTAAGTCTCTTGAGCAAACATGCTCGGGACAAAAGGAAAAGAAGGAAAATTTTTTGACTAAGGAATTTCCGAAGTCCCTCGAGCGAACGTGTTCGGGACAAAATGGAAATGCAAAAGCCTGCAAAAAGACTTAGTCAAATTTTTTCAGACTTTCCAGAAAGTCTCTCGAGCAAACGCACTCGGGACAAAGGAAGGTAAAAAAGTTTCTTTGATCGCAGGTTTTCCGAAGTCTCTTGAGCGAACGTGTTCGGGACAATGGAAATGAAGAAACTTGCAAGAAAAGACTTAGCCAAAAAATCTTCATTAAGAGCAAAGCTGCTTTACAGTAAAGAAGTGCCCGAAGAAGGAATACAAAATAGAAGGGAAGGAAAAGGGGCCCTAAAAAATAGCCTAAGGGTTCGCGGCGTCCCGAGAGCCACTCGCTGGCCCGCCCTTTTCCACCACCTTTGGCGCTGGAATTGAAGGAGGAAGGTTCAAATGTTCGACCTTGGACCATTCCCACCGAGGTCCCCCAGGAATGTTTAGAGCCTCTAGAAAAGAGAGGTCCAGATCTGGGAACCTCTGGAGGACCTGGTGACGAGCAAGGCAGAAGCCGTCCTGAAAGGCAACCTTGGCCATTTGATCAGACTCGTTCTTATCAAGCTCGAGGTCGTCAAGGTCGTCCTTCAGTTCAGCAATCTCCTCCTTCAGCGCCTTTATCTCCAACGTCCCCTTGGACCCCTTCTTCAAAGACTCGACCTCAGCCCGGAGAGTGTTATTCTCACTCATCAACGACACTATAAGGCTGTCAGAACCAGCCTTGTGCTTGAGAAGATCTTCGTTGGCGGCGAGCATCCCCTTTATTTGATCACCGAGGTCAGCGATCTTCTGGGAGGAGACCTTTTGAAGTTCTTCTTTTTCCTTCCGGAACTCCTCCCGAAGGGCAGTCACTTCTTTCTCAGCAGCCTCTTTCAGCTGCTGGTTTTTGGCGGCCGACTCCGCGAGTGCGATCCTCGCCTCATTCATGGTCTGAGTGGCCGAAGTTCGGAAGGCAACCTCCCTGGCCACCCGAACTCGGAGAAAGCCGGCGTACCCCAGCAGCTGCAAAAAGATAAAACGCAAGGTCAGTAAGAGCCAAACACTTAGGAAAAAATTGAAGGGAAAGAGCTGTGAAGGATATACCTGAGCAGCATGCTCGGTGATCTTTGCGGCAAGAGTGTTATCCCCCGGATGGGCCGCCGCTATAGCCTTGAAGGAGGCCTCAGTAAGCACCCCCTTCGAAATTTCCTTCGCCATTTGAGGACAGTCCTCGGAGTACAAATTCATGTCCTCCGTGAACGTCCAGAAAGGCTCCTTTGGTATCTTCCCTTGCGGGATTTTGGCGTCCCGAAGAGCTCGCTTCCGAGCATGTTCGGCCGCCCAGTCAGGGGTAGTCAACTCCCCTGCGTGGCAAGAATGAGAAGGAGATTAAAGACAAAGAAGGCAATCCAGAAAAAACAAAGGAAGTACACTTTGTCTGGAAACAAACCTGGTGGAACCTCGACAACGACGTCCTCGGAGTCCTCGGCCTCCTCGGCCGAAATGCCCTTGCCCTTCCGCCAGCACCGCTCCTCGGCAGAAGGTACTTCTACCACTACATCAAGGAGGGCCTGCGACGCAGTAGGACCTTGAGGAGGGACGTCGGTTGAAGGGACCTCGGAAGCAGCAGTCTCAGGCGCCGGAATCTCGGCTGTCCCAGGCTCCTCGGCAGTCTCCTCGGGAATTTCTTCTAGAGGAACCTGGGCAGCTCTCTTTGCCCGTTTCCTCGAAGGCCCCGCGCCAGTAGACTTTCGCCTTCGGGAAGCCGCCTTCTTCGTCTGATCGCCCTTCTCCACTTGGCCGGTGAAAAGGGACTTGTAATAGGCGGCAGTCCCGTCGCCCATCTCTGAAAAAGGAGAGAAACATCAGCGTAAGTCCGAGAAAAAAAACAGCAAAGGAGTAGAAGATGACTCACTTTCGACAAGCGTTTCGAAAGAAATTTCCTCCTTAAGAAGCTTGACCAACCAGGAATCCTTCCCGGCGATGGCAGGAGCTGGCATCTTGAGGTCAGTCTTGTGCTCCTTTACCACCTTTAGTTCCCGAAGGACCTCTTCGGTCATCAACTTCCAGTTGATTGGAAAAGGGTAAAGGGCGCGCGGAGCGACCTCGGGATCCCAGTCAGAGACAGCCCGAATGCGGGCGTCGAAATCCGCGAACACGGGAGCCAACTCTGGGGTCAGCAGCATCCTCGGATCAACAACGTCCACATCCAGTGTTCCCTGAGCCCATTTGGTCAGAACGTACGACCAGGCCTCGTCCATCTTCAGGAAGAAGAACTTCTGTTGCCACCCCCGCCAGTTGCCACCCCCGCCAGCTATCCTTAGTGGCGAAGGTGAACATGAATTTCTTGCTCCCGGATCCCCGAGTAGCATGAAATAGAAGCATGAAATAGAAGCCACCCTTCGGGACCACAGAGAGCTTGTAGTACTGCATAAAGATTATGAAATGGGGTTCTATCCCGAAGACGCCACACATGCAGAGGTAGGCGTTAAAATAGCAGAACGAGTTCGGGGGAAGCTGGTTCACAGCAATGCCATGAAATTTGCAGAACTCGCACACCATCTTCGGGGGAGGATACCGAAGACCGGCCTTCAGCTGGGCTCGGAAAACGGTAACCTCCTTACTATGGTTTGAAAAAGCATAATGGCTAGAACGAGGCAGCCTAGTAATGGCGTAAGAGGGAAGAAAGAATTTTTTCTTCCACCTCTCTAACTTTGCAGGGGTGGTGCAACAAGGATGGGCTAAAAGAGGCTGCCAGCTCTCAGGAATGGGCATTTTCGACATGAAAACGAGTTTGAAAACGGAAGAAAACAGTTTCCAGAGAAAAACTCAAAAGAACAGAGGGATCAAAACGCTCTGGAAAACAAAAACCCACCGAAAGATTTGCCAAAATCTGAGGACGCCGTCGTGAAAGTTGGCTGGAAAAAAGCTCTGATTAAGGTAGCTCCGCCACAGAAAGCAAGAAAGTGCAAGAACAGGGGCAAAGCAGAGAAAAGAGCAGAAGAAAAAGCAAAAGGAACTTATGATGGAATGGGCTATTTATAAGCCAGAGGTGGGTAACCGAAACATCGTCATAAGTACCCTTTGGAGGCGAACCGTCGCCATAACTGCTCTCTGCACCTGAAAAGGCGCGCCCTCTGTAACCGACGCGACTCTCCTCCAATGGCAAAGCGCCACGTGTCAACCGCTGTGGAAAAATGGTGGACACGTCCTCCAAACGTCCCTTGAAAACTGGGACACGTCTTCTGACATCCCTGGAAAACTGGGACGCGCCGCTCAGACTGACACGCTTGGCCAAACAGACCTGCAGAAACAAAGAGCAGGCCAACTCGAGGACGCCAAGAGACAGGCTATGGCCGAACAGCCCATGACCTTCGGGCAAGAGGTGTATCTTCGGCACAGGCTCCGCCTCGAAGACACCAAAGAACAGGCCAAGGCCGAAGAGCCCATGATCTTCGGGCAAAAGGCACATCCTCGGAACAGGTTAAGCTTCCAAAGAGACTCCCATAAACAACCTCGGAAAGAGATGCAAAACTGAAGTCTTCACTTCGGCTTTCCAAAGGGGGGCATGTGATAGCCAAACGCTATCGCCTCTATCTGGCCGAACTCCCTGCCACAAGAATGGCCAGAAGAAGCTGGCGCTACCCGAGAAAAGGTGTGATCATGCACCTCGGGAGATAGCCGAAGAGCTCCGAGCCCGGCACGCCAGGAAAACCCGAGGACACTACTTGCCCCCCCAAGGTTGTGAACAGATCGCCTTCGGAAAAGCGGCACCAGACATAGCGAGCCGAACATGATATCCCCGAAGGCGGAACTCCCTGAAACTGGGAACCCCCGAACTGAGGGCTTGTTTCCCGAAGAGGCTCTGTCCGTACCAAAGGACGACCTCACCCAGGGACCTCGGGAGTACGGCAGGAGCAGTTATGGAAGCATTTAAGGAAGCCTCTGACACATCCATTCATAGACGCCACAATCCACCTCAAAAGGCGCACTGCCACACTGACGCCATCAAAATCACATCATGGCCCGTCTCAGCACATGGCTCAAGGCAACCTGCTACCAGCTATCTGTCTCCTACGCCCAGAAATTCAGGAACATCCGACCGAACACGTGTCGCGATCTGAACGGGCTAGGCGCTCCTATAAATACCAGGAATTAATATTGGGCAGGAGGTTGGTTGGCAAAACACTGCTCCTACACTCTGAGAAAATTACCAGGCGAGACTCCTCAGCCCTTTGTGCTATTTCCTCTGCCTTTTCTTGGCCAACCACTGACTTGGGCGTCGGAGGCTCCCCCCCCCCCCCCCCCCCGGGGTCCCCCCCCCCCCCCCCGGAAACACATTCCGGGGGCCTCCTAACCCTTTGCTTCTGAGATTTCAGGCACACTCCCTTGGGCGGACCATCCTTCAGGCGTTCTTCCTCTCAGAAGTCTCTCCATCAGTCATTATGACTCTAAACGAT